>JAOANK020710831.1:0-23680 GCA_026257165.2 Telfairia occidentalis | reverse complement strand
TTCAATAACAACTTTTACTGAATAACTTCAATAACTACTTTATTGATAATAGAATGTGTTTACATACCACTGAGTTTCAAGACATAAAACCCAACATTTCTCCCTCCATGATGCCCACCATAAGGTGATGCATGAAAATGCGTAGAAGATCTTTCGTCTCTTCCAAATTAACACATCTTCTCAATATTGCATCTTCCCACAAATGATACAAGAGAGGTTTATCCCAAAAATAGTCTCATGTTTGTGCATGAAATCTTTTCACCACAGGTCCATGGAGATCTTTTAAAAATACCTTATTAACAAGGTAATTGACTATATCTGCATACCATGGTACCTCACCTTTTGTCATTGTGAGAATAGTTTCATTGGGTAATTGCTCTCTTATTTGGTTGAATTTCTCCTTTTGTTTGTTTTCATTCAATCTGGATAAGTGGTCTGCAACTTGATTTTCTGCGCATTTTCTATCTATTACTTCTAAATCAAAATCTTGAAGAAGTAATATCCATCTGATTAAGAGCAATTTTGTATCTCATTTTACCATTAAGTATCTTATTGCGACATAATCCTATGCAGAAATACTTTATTCCTGCTTAAGTATGATTTGAACTTGTCAAAAGTGAATACTACTGAGTATTTCCTTTTATGTTGTCGTATAGTTGTACTGCGCATCGATCAATGTTTTGCTAGCATAATAGATTTTTCTCATGCTTTTGTCCTAGCATCGCACCACTGGCCCAGTCACTAGCATCGCACATCAATTCGAATGGCTTTTCCCAGTCCGACCAATATTGATTGTCGTTATAACTAGCTTATGCTTCAGCATCTTGAACGCTTTTCACACTCAATAGTGAACTCATACTCTCTACTCTCTATTTTGCTCTAGCAACAAACATAGCGATTTGACAATCTTCGAGAAGTCTTTGATAAATCTTCTGTAGAACTTGACATGCCTTAGGAAGCTACGAACTTGTTTAACTTTGGATGGGGTAATGAGGTTATTGATGATATCAACTTTGGCTCGGTCAACCTCTATCCTTGCCCTAGATATTTTATGTTCTAAAACAATTCTCTCTTGCACCATGAAATGACACTTCTCCCAGTTAAGGATTAAATTGTTTTGTTCATATCTTTCCAAAACCTTCTCTAAATTCTTCAGGCATTTGTCAAAGAATTTATCAAAAACTGAGAAGTCATCCTTGAAGACTTCTACTGTTTCTTCAATCATCTATGAAAAAATTGCCATCATACTCCCTTGAAATCTTGTTGGCATATTGCAGAGACCAAATGGCATTCTTCGGAAGGCAAACGTTTCGTATGGGCATGTGAACGTCGTCTTCTCCTAATCCTCTAGGGCAATTGCTATCTAGTTGTATCCATAAAAAAATAATAGTAATCCTACCCTGCCAATCAATCGAACATCTAATTTATAAATCGGAGAGGGAAATGGTCTTTCTTAGTTACCTTATTGAGCTTTCGGTAGTCCATACATACTCTTCATCCAGATACAATTTTTATTGGAATCACTTCATTTTTGTCATTTGTGATTATGGTAATTCCTCCTCCTTTTGGAACACAATGTATGAGACTAACCGAATTACTGTATGCGATCGGATAGATGATTCCTGTATTTAACTATTTAATGATTTCCTTCTTGACAACTTCCTTCCTAATGGGATTGAGGCTATGTTGTGCATCCACACATCTTTTTAGATCGTCTTCTAACCATATTCTGTGCATACATATCATAGGGCTAATGTCAAGAATATAAGCTAAAGTCCATCCAATAGCCTTTCGATGTTTTCACTGTACCTACAACATAGATAATTCATAATCAGTGTGTAGCGACAATGAGATAATGACAAAAAAGCTATTATCCTCATCCAAATAAACATATTTTAGAGTTGAGAGAAGGGGTTTCTACTCCAATATTGAAGCTTCTTCGAAAGAAGATTTTATTAGACGACCCTTCCTTTCTAATAAATCAAGAGCTTCTGTCTCTCGTTCTGTAGCCAATGCTGTAGAAATGATACAACATAGTTGCTCTGTTCCTTCATGCATTCTATCTCCAATTTCATCTCCTTCTTGAATCAAACACAATGTATAGAGGTCATCTTTATCCATTGTGGAATTCTCTTTGATATCATCCAGATATTTAAGGGAATTAAAGATGTTGAATGTGACTTTCTAGTCATGAACCCTCATTGTTAATATGTCTTTCTGAACATTGATCAGTGTTCGACATGTTGCTAGAAACAATCTTCCTTAAATAATGGGCATCTCTCTATCTACTTCATAGTCAAGGATAATGAAGTCAGCTGGAAATATGAAACTATCTACTTTTACAAGCACAACCTCAATTTTTCCTTCTAGATGTGCCATGGAGCTATCTGCTAACTGGAGTGCGACAGTCGTAGGTCTTGCTTTGCCAATTCCTAACTATTTAAAACTGACAAGGGCATCAAGTTGATAGTCGCACCTAAGTCACAGAGTGGCTTTCCAACATACTGATCTCCTATTGAGTAGGGAATTGTGAAACTCTCTGGATCCTTCATCTTTATCTGTATTCTGCTTGACAAAATGACACTACATTTATCAGTCAACCTCACTGTTTCGAATTCTCCTAGTCTTCTTTTCCTTAGTAGAATGTCTTTCAAAAATTTTAAATAACTGGGCATGTATTCGAGAGCTTCCACCAACAAGATATTTATATGCAGTTGTTTTAACACATCCAAGAACTTCCAAAACTGCATCTCATCATTTTTCTTTCTTAACCATTATGGAAAGGGTGGTGGTGGGAGAACTTTATGTAGCTCCTCCCTTCCATCTATTCTTTTCCTACAGCAATGCTACCACCTTTCTCATTCTTTCTTCTGCATTCTCACCCACAACCTCTTGTTTCTCTTTTATCCTTACTTCCTAGTTACCATCACGTTCCTTCAATTCTGATGCTAACTTTTCACCTTCCTACACAAGCTCTTTCCCACTTCTTAGAGTAATAGCTTTACAATGCTCTTTTCCTTTGTTTTTTGGCAGTTCAGTAGTGCTTGGCGGTGTGCCAGTTGGTATGCTTAAAATTTTAATTGTCAACTGTACAATTTGCACTTTCAAGTTCCTTAGTGTTGCTGCTTAACTCTGAATTATCGAATCATTCCTCATGATTTATTCTTTCATCAAACTCTCCAAATTGCTTGGTTGCTAACTTTGCATCGCGGGTTGAACTCTATTTCCTATAAAATTTTGTTGTGCAGCAGGAGCGATAAAATCCTGAAGAAAATTGTCTCTGCATTGCTTCTACTTGCCTGATGTTGTCCGCCTGAAGAAAAATTTGGGTGTTGCCTCCAACCTGGATGATATGTTTTCGAGTATGGATTGTTTTGACTTTGATTGCCTTGTCCAACATAATATACTAATGTTGGATTCGACGGGCAGCTTTCAAACAGATGTGCTTCTCCACAGAAGACTCAACTAACATTTGTAGCTTCTTGTACTACCTTGATCGGTTGTGCAGCGTTACTGCTCATAGCTTTTAGTATATTTGCCATCAATGCCACTTGTGAGATCGAAGTTGTAATAGCATCCATCTCTAACTTTACTTCTGCATCGTTGCACTAGACGTTATCCTTCTCATCTGTCCATCGAGAATTGTCACTAGAAATCCTTTCCAAAATATCAAATGCTTCATTATATATTTTCTGTACTACAACCCTATTGGTTGACGCGTCTAAGACTAAACAAGACTTGAGAGTCAATCCATGAGAAAAATGCATAATCTGCACACAGCTCGGTAAGCTATATGAGACAACTTTTCAACAACGTCTTGTAACGTTCCCAAGCCTTGTCCATTGACTCATTCTCTTGCTGGTGCAACGTCACTATGTCACCACAAAGTACTGAATTTTTAGTAGGAGGAAACTATTTAGGCAAAAATTATTCAATAAGGTCCATCGAAGCAGTTATTGATCCCGACAGCAAAGAGTTCAACAATACTTTTGCACTATTCCTCCAAGAGTAGGGAAATAATGTTATTCTTAACGTCTCTTTAGTAACACCTAAGATTCTGAATGAATTTCATAAGGCTAAGAATGATTGTAGATGTGAGTGGGGATTGTCTAACTTAGTTCCTCCAAATTGTCCATTTGTCCACAACATCTGAAACATAACTGGTTTGTTACAATCATTAGATTAAAGTCATTGAAAATTAGAGTTGTGTACTCCTTATTGCCCTATCGCGATCATTCGCTAGTAACACCGAATTATGCTGATCCATCTATTATTGCTACATCATTCTTCTTCCATTTGCTGCAACTTGTGCATGAATGTGTGGGTTATGAACTGGCTCATCTTGAATTGGAATGTCCTGGTTTTCAATAATTTCTTGAATAGCAGCAAATCCTTTTGCTTGTCTAACTACTCTTCTTCTTTGGTGTAGGATCCTCTCTATCTTTGGGTCGATAGCAAACTCTATACCATCCTCGTTCATGCACAAAGACTGTTCAGAAAAAAGTCATCGATCAAACTAATGAATGATCCGATACTGACAACACTAAATATACTTTTTTCTTGAAAAATCACAAATAAATAGAACTGAATCTAAATCAAGTAATTATCTTCCTTGGCAATGGTGCCAAAAACTTGTTGTCTTTCTGTATTTTCTCTCTAAGTGATGCTTTCAAACAAAATATAACGAAAAATGAAGACAAATCATGCTCAAGTAGAAGCAATCATACAATTAATACTGAAGTATTCCAGGATATTGATCCACAAGGAAGTAAGATTGGTTTAGGTTCAATCCTAATAATTACTTTGACTCTTCCGTACAAGAAAAGTGATAGCTACGAAACACAGTGTTATCGTTCAAAGAAAAGAAGGGGAAGAGATAATCAATTGGATCTAGGGGTTTGTGCTAAACAACATGCAAACGTGTTTAAAAATAATCAAAGTTAAATGAGGGTAGTTAATGACTTTTAGGCATGTAAATCAACTACGCAAATGGGTATTTAGCTACTCATTGTAAAATGGAATACAAACATTAACTCAACAAGAGCAAATATAGAGATCACTAAAATGAGTAAAGTGTAATAAAGAACTAAGAGACGTTGAAATAGCTTCTCAGCTGGTTTCTCGTCAGGTGGTCAGAATTCCTCTATCAAGATAATTCCTCTTTCCTTTTCTTTGTACCTTCTTTTCTGGTGGCTTACCCTAAAAGTGTGTGCCTCTTGCCTTAAATAGCGGATGTGAAATGACCTAGAGCTCCTTCTTGAAATCCCACATGTAAAGAAGAGATGGATTGCACCTTATTTAGATGTCACACGCACCATACAGACTTTGCAATTCGTACACTAGAAAATTCTGGGGAATATTCCATTTGTCGCATTACTGGAGCATTGCACTTCGGAGAATGCTACCGCATTATACTGCTTCTTTCACATGCATCAGATTTGTTTCACTATTTGCTAGCTGCCATAATTCCAAACCCGAAATTCAATAACACTTACATAATTCAATAAGATAACATTTCAGGAATATAAATTGGTAACAGTAGAGTATTCAAAGCTTAAATCATGCTTTTCTTCATCTAATGTGATGGGGTACACACACATTCAACTAAATTTAGAGCTATAATAACCCTCTTTTGGAGAGTTAGCATATATTATCAGTAAGATTTACCTCGTTACCCTCTATATAACGGGACGTGCTAATATCAGTAAAAGAGTTATTTAAGTCAAACTTCATTTCTAACTGAGGTCTCCCTCAAACAAGGGTCCATAGATATGATAGCACTTGGAAAATGCTATTTTATAACTATTTCTTGACAATTTTATGCTTTAATTGTGAACTTTGATTCCCATTATTATTGATTATGCAGAAACTGAGATTTTGGAAGAGAAATTGATGATTGTGAGGTTTACAGAAAGAAAATGGAGCTAAAGTAGTAAAATATTAGGCTAAGGCATGAAAAAGAGAAGAAAAGTGGCAAAACCCAAGAGAAATGTTCAGGAATTCAATTGCTGGAGGAATTTGTAGAAAGATGTATGCTAGACAAAATTGTAGGAGCAACACATTTAGTAGTTTGGGGATGGTATGCATATGGATGCAAAATCTGAGATGAATTGTTCTGAGATAGAGAAAGCAGAGGTATGTGAGGTTTATATTATATGAAAATATTTGAAACTTTGGATTTGAATGCTAGGAAATCTTCACCTATGAAGCCATCAGACGATGGAATTATTTATCCTATTGCAAACAGTAATTGGGTCAATCCTATTCAGTGTGTGCCAAAGGAGGAATGATTGTGATCACGAATGAAGTCAATGAACTTATTCCTTCTAGGACAGTGACAGGTTAGAGAGTACGTTCAGATTATAGGAAGCTAAACACAACTATACGTAAGGATCATTCCTCTTTACCTTTTACTAACCAGATGTTGGATAGGCTCGCAAGTCAAGTGTATTATTGCTTTTTGGATGATTATTATGGTTCTAACAAAATTAGTATTGCCCTTAGTGATAAAGAGAAAACTACCTTTTGTTGCCCAGGTATTTGCATTTAGCATAATACCCTTTGGTCTCTGTAATTCCGCAACAACCTTCTAGAGTTGTATGATGGCTATTTCTCTAATATGGTTGAATCAATCACGAAAGTGTTCATGGATGATTTCTCAGTCTTTTTGAGTTCATTTACCACCTATTTGAATAATCTAGGTAAAGTTCTGAAGAGATGTGAAGAGACAAATTTAGTTTTAAATTGAGAAAATTGCCACTTCATCTCATCATCTAATTGGAGTTTACTATTTGAACTAATATGTGATGCCAGTGATTATGCTGTTAGAGTAATGTTGGGACAAAGACATGGCAAGATGATTTATCCAATTTGCACAACTGAATTACACAACTATAGAGAATGAGCTTTTAGTAGTAATTTTTACTTTTGAAAAATTTAGACCATATCTGGTAGGTTCTGAAGTTACTATTTTTACAAATCACGCGACCATTTACTATTTGCTAGAGAAGAAGGATGCAAAGCCAATGATTATCAGGTGGGTGCTTCTACTTCAAGAGTTTGACTTGGACATTAAAGATAAGCATGATATTAATAACTATGTTGGAGATCACCTTTCAAGAGTTAAGAAAATAAAAGAAATGTTGCATCAACCAAAGATCCGTGATTGTCTTGTAGATCAATAATTGTTTACACTAGCTTAAATTACAGATAAAAAAATACCTTGGTTTGCAGATATTGCTAACTATCTAGCTGTTGGTTTATAACCTCTAGAATTGACGAAGCAACACCTAAAGGGATTTCTTGATGATTTGCGCTTCTACTTCGAAGATGATCCATTTGTCTAGAGACAATGTGCTGATGGGATAGTGAGAAGGTGTGTTTCTCAATCAGAAATTTTAGATATGCTGAAGCATTGTCATACAACACTCTATGGAGGACACTTTGGAGGGTAAACAGTTGCAACCAAAACATTGGAATTAAGATATTTTTGGCCATCAATATTAAACGATGCTCACTTATTTAGCAAGACATGTGACAATTTCAACGTTCCTTCAAATGAACATCTTCACTCATTTTGAACTCCATGTGCTCTAATGACTGACTCATAGCACACAAAAATGTTCTATCCTTCGGCTTAAATTTTGTTACTTTTGTTCATTAATTTCAGAGCTTTCACGTATTTATTTGTTAATTTATAGGTACTGGGTTAAATTAGAAGAAAATATATAATTCGGAGCTGTTTGGGTCAAAAACCAAGCTCAAGAAGAGAAAATTTGGCCAAGGAACGAAGAAATGAGGCTAAAATACAAATAAACCCGAGGCTGCAGCATCGAGACGCCATACCAGGGCATTGAAACACTTGAAATTACTGGAATTTTTAAGCTGTGATGAACAACTTTGAGATGCTATTCAACGGCGACTCAACGCTGATAAACAATGAAGAACAGTGCACGCACAAGCACAAGCCTCAACGTTGAAATGCCCCAGAAAGCCCTGCTCGACGTCATTAGTATTCGCACGTGTGCACGCCTTTGCTACAAGCCCTGAACTAGCGTCGAGACACTGGTTTTCAGCATCTCGATGCTACACCAATTGTTGCCTTAAGTGATGGATGCGCTGCATGAAAAGTTGACTAGTTAAGACCAATGTCTCGACGCTGTCTTATAGTGTAAAATGATCACACCCAACGAAACGTCACCCGCAAGTGTACGAGGTCGATCATAGTAATAATGGCCCAAGATGCCAAGTATCGTCCTCAGGGAATCGTGTTCTTTAACTTTTCTAGTTATCAATTAATTCTTTCGGTTTTATCTAGGGGTTCCAACTTCATGCAATAATTTTTCGAATTAAAGAAAGCAATAAAAGATGCACGATAAGGGTGAATAAATAGAGAGAAAAAGAGATCCTAGGGTGTTGGCTTTGTGAATGGAATACTTAGGCAATTAATTGACTTGTGGGATGCAATTTATTACACATTTTCTAGGTCTAAGGTTAATTAACTCGGGTTTTCCCCTATCGAGGTCTACCAACTCTCGCAATTAACTCCCCATTCGATCTCTCACAACAAGAATTTAAAAGCGGCATAAAGAGACCTTTCCCAGACGTCACGAACTTTCTTGTCACTCTCGTGCATAGAAAAAGTCACGTCTAATTTCAGTGGTCTAATTTTTACTACTCTCTCTCTCGAGCAAGATAATAAAAATAGCAACCATACATTCAATGGCCAAGTGCATGCAGAGAAATTAAAGCTTCAAAATAGCAGAAAAGGTAATAAATTTCATTCCCACAAGAAAATTAATAAATTCTAAATATCCATTACACCAACACCCTAAAACCTATGAATTTAGCTACAACAATACATCAATAACAACCCAGAATATCAGTAAAAATATGCATAAACAGAAAGGGGAAAGAAAAAAGACACTCCTGGATGAAATCCATGTCATTTCTATCGTAGACACGCTTTTTGAGGCGTGGAAACCCAATCCCGTGCACTCCCAAGCCTCCCCTAAGATCCAGAATAAACACCCACAATTTTCTCCCTCAAGTTCGGTGGAAAATCCATCCAAAAATTGAGCTCCCAGCCCTAATCGTTTAATAATGTTTATATACTGTCTGCCAACAGCGTCGAGATGCTAGTTCGAAGAAATTTCCCAAAACGTACATTTTGGGGTGCGGTAAAAAAGTAGCAGCGTCAAGATGCTGAGGACATCGTCTCGACATTGCCCATGTGCAACAAAGGGCGCAGGCTCCCGCGCGTTGGGTAGAGGAGGCGTGTGCACACACAGCGTCAAGGGCGGAGTCGAGGGGTAGAGGCGGGTGTGCACGCGTGGTTGGCTACTAGGGCGCGTAGATGCACGCGTTGCGCTGCTGATGAGCACGCTGTGCGACTATGGGGCGCTGTTCAACGCTATTAAGTAGTGTCTCGACACTGATCACCTCCAGATCCTTATTTTCCAAATTTGGGTGTTGAGACGCCCAATGATAGCATTTCAACGCTGCCCCTCGAATATGCACAAATTTGGGCCCCGTTTCTTCGTTACTTGGCTATTTTAGCTCATCTTGGGCTCGTTTTTCAACCCGAACCAACCTGAATCTTTATTTTCACTTCGAAATGCTCGGTTCCTATGAAATCAATAATAAATGAATCAAAGTACATGTAAAATTTCACAAAACCTCTATAATTTAGTAACTAAAATATAACTTTTTAGAGTGCTATCAACTACCCCAAACTAAGAGTTTTGCTAGTTCCGAGCAAAATTAAAACTAGACAAAAAATAGAACTTCAATGCTTGCATGATTAAGACTCCTAACTCCAAGCTTAATGACACATAATGAGCACAATAAGAGAAATGTTCTAGCACATTCTATCAGCAAGAAAACCGAAGGCCAAATCTTATCCTTCCTTGTGTGAGTGTGCAAGTCCTTCCTATTCGAGTCCCTACGAGCCTTTGATGCTTTTAATGAAGTTTTACCTAAGATGTCCTTACTCTGATACTAAGTTAATCTCAAGTGAGTAGATCTAATTTACGTGAGCTTTTTCCTTCTTTTTCTTGCTTCTTTTTTTCTTTTTTAATCATTTTTTTTATTCTTTTCTTTTCTTTTTCCTTTCTTTGTGCTAGAAGGAAATGTTGTATCACCTTCGTTTCTAGCTTACCCCCACTTCCTAGGCGCTGAGCATCCAACTACGAGCAATATAACAAACCCTTCTTATTTGCCAAAAGAGGAGCCTAATCAAGGCGTGCTACCTTCGTTTTGGCTAACCCCTGCTTCCTAGGCGCTGAGTATCCAACTACGAGCATCCTGTCTATCCTAGGACAACACTCACTCTCCTTCAGTGCTTGTAGGCACACAGGAAAGGTGGAGTGAGCTCTCTAGACTCTTTATTAAGCACAACACTCTTTTTTTTTAGCACAAGCTACTTAACTTAGAAATTCACTTTCCTTTAACCAGCCCATTTTAAAGCATCCTAAGTTCAACGTCATTAACAACACCCTAAACTTTTAGAACTCTAAACAGGGGACTACGTGCTTAGAAAATAAGGAATTCAAAGTGGGATCTTAGACATAACTCGCATAAGAAGTATGCCTACTAATCTCCCTATTTCAACCCACTTACATGTCATGGAAAATCACAGAAACTCATAGTCCTCAGCATGCAAAAATCAAAAGTTCTACATTAAGGCACACTGTCAGGCGAACAATCAATCACAACAACAAGTCAAATCGAAAAAATTTATCCACAAATTCAACATCATCCTCAAATCACCACAAAGCATCCACAGTTATCAGGAGTTCAGCACACATCAATAATCTAGCCTATCAGCACACAGTACTCAAGACACCCCCACCCCAAACTTAAAAGCATGCATTGTCCTTAATGTATGAACAAAAAAACAAGGAAGTAAATTAGTATTGGCTTGGAGTATAAGATGGTTCACTATATGATAGGCTCGTGGACTGAGTACAATTGTGCTATGGCTCCTGAAAAAGACAAATATATATGCAATATTCATGAGACCTGGGCAAACAATAAACTAAAAGCAACAACTTAAATAAAGCAGAAAAATAAAAACACTTGGGTTGCCTCCCAAGAAGCACTTGGTTTAACGTCTCTAGCGAGACCGAACATCGAATACTCATTCTTTTATCATCATGTCTTGGATCCATTGTGTCTCCTTCCCACATTCGTTCTTTACCCTGCGAAGCACGTTCAAGAAAATTTTCTCTTCTACTTTACTCACAGTGGCAGGTATAATAACATGAGTAGAAGAGTCCAGAAAAGCATATCGAAAGTGCAGGGGTAAGGGTTTCAAATTCGAATCGAGAGGCTTAACATTCAGGAAACTTTTCTCATCATCAGTAGGCCAAGAAAATTCTTTAATGCGATGATTAACAGCAGACAGAGAAGGATGCACATTTTCATGAAGAAATTTCTCAGCAAGGGGGCACAAGCATATTTTCATTTAAAGCACCAAAACTACCACAAGTGGGGTTCAATATGCATTTCCCCTTATCAGACATGTAAGAAATCTCAGACTTCACATTTGCGTTCTCACCATTCTCAACATCCAATTTATAACAAATACTTACCTCATGAGCGCTTTTAGGAGTTTGATAGATGTCAAAGCTTACCTCCTCATCATTCACCTTTAAGGTGAGGTTACCTTGTTGGACTTCAATTAAGGCCCTTCTAGTGGCCAAAAATGGTCTTCCTAGAATAATTGGCATCTTTGGGTCTTCTTCCGTGTCTAGGACTATGAAATCTGCAGGAAAAATGAACTTGTCAACTTTAATAGCACATCATCTATTATACCTTTCGGGTATGTCATCGATCCATCAGCTAACTGAAGTCGGATGGTAGTCAGCTGTACTTACCCCAAGTTTAGTTTCTTGAAAATGGACAGAGGCATGAGATTACTAGATGCACCAAGATCACACAAAGCACGATTAATCTCTAAGCTACCAATAGTGCAAGGGATAGTAAAACTCCTGGGTCCTTAAGTTTCTCGGGTAGCTTCTTTTGCAGTATGGCACTGCACTGCTCTGTTAGGTCCACCTTCTCAAACTGCCCAAATCTCTTCTTCTTAGATAGCAGTTCCTTCATGAACGTTATGTAGTTCGACATTTACTCCAGGGCATTTGCAAAAGGAATGTTGATATGCAAACGCTTAAAAATATCTAAGAATTCAGAGAATCGATCATGCATGTCCTTTTTCATGACACGCTGAGGGTAAGGAACTCTACTCAAATTAAGAGGATGGGAATCAGAATACTTCCATGTCCTCGGTGATTCCACCGTGTCCTTTTTTCCTCAACCACCTTCTCTTCAACCTTCTTCTCTTTCTCTTTCTTCTCAACATACTTTTCTTCAGCCTTCTCCTCAGGCTCTTTTTTTGCAGGCTCATGTTTTTCATTTTTGGCTAAGGTCTTGTCACTTCTTAACATAATAGTGTTACACTGTTCCCTAGGATTAATTTCAGTCGTACTAGGGAACTTACCTTTCTGCAGTGTGCTGAATGAAGTGGCGATCTGTCCAACCAGGACCTCTAGATTCTTCATGGCTTTCCCTTGGCTATCCATCCTACCTTCCAGGCTTGTTGTTCCATTGCAGGCCTCCTTAATGAATGTTCCCAACATCTCCTTCAAGGATGGGTCATCAAATTGGTGTTGGGATGACGATGCATAACATAGAGGTCCCTAAAACACATTCTTATTATTAGAATAAGAAAAATTTTTGTGATTGCGCATACTTGGGTGGTAGTGATTCGGCATTTGGTTTTGTTGGCCTCCAAACTAATTCTATGAGGCTCCTTGAAATCCATAGCCCTTGTTAATGTAGTTGGCTTGCTTCAGCTGCGGCTCTTCCCAAGTAGGAGAAGAATGATAAGCCGCCATAGATGCAATCGACTGTGGCTTTCCCTGCATAGTCAGATTTTGCAAGGCATTAGTCAGTGAAGCTATTTGTGCTCTAAGAGCACTTACCTTATCTATAGCATGTAATCTCAGGACCTGAGCAGTTGTCCTCTAAGTTGGCCTCTCCGATGATAGTTGGTGGTTGCCATGTCCTCCAATAACGCTTGGGCTACCTAAGGTGTCTTTGAAAAGATAGACTCTCCTGTAGCTGCATCCATAATAGACTTAGTAGTACTGGCTAACCAATTATAAAAATACTTTACTTGAAGCCAATCAAGGTAGCCGTGTTGTGGGCTTTTTCGCAACAGCTACTTAAATCTTTCCTAGGCCTTGAAGAGCTGCTCATCCTCAGGTTGAATGAAATTGTTAATCTCGTTCCTTAATTTCTGGGTCTTGGATGGTGGGAAAAATTTGTTAAAAATGGCTTGGGCGAGCTCGTCCCATGTCGAAAAGCTATTAGCTAGTAGGGATTCCAACCAATCCTTCGCCTTGTATTGCAAAGAGAAAGAAAATAAACGTAAGAGAATGGAATCATTTGGTATTCCATTTAACTTTACTATACCGCATATCTTGAGAAAAGAATGAATAGGTTTATGCAGGTTCTCTGCAATTGAACCCCTAAAAGCACAATCCCGAGCCATCTGAATGAGTCTCAACTTCAATTCAAAATGCGCGGCATTAATTGGTGTATGTATGATTCTTGGCTTAGCGTTTGGGACCGTGTGCTGGAAATAATCCTGGATAGCTCTGGGTCTCCTTCTTGATCGACCATCTGACCGAGTGCTCCTCTCTGTTCTCTTCCATTTCTCCTGCAAGTTAGTTCAATTTTTGGATGAAGAGAACAGGGTTAGTGCCTTAAGTACGGGGCATACACCAAAACAATACAAAAATAGAGAAAAAGGAAAACAACGTACAAATACATAGAAAATTAATACCTACTTAAATGACTCGATAATAGGAAAATTAAAAACGCATCGATTCCCTGACAACGACGCTAAAATCTTGATCACACCCAACAAAGCGTCACCACAAGTGTACGGGTCGATTGTAGTAATAACGGCCCAAGAGGTTGAGTATCGCCCTCAAGGAATCGTGTTCTTTAATTTTTCTAGCTATCAATTAATTCTTTTGATTGTATCTAGGGGTCCCAACTTCATGCAATAATTTCTAGAATGAAAGAAAGCAATAAAAGATGCACGGTAATGGTGAATAAATCAAGAGAAAAAGAGGTTCTAGGGTGTTGGGTTGGTGAACTGAATATTTAGGCAATTAATTAACTCGTGGGATGCAATTTATTACATTTGTTCTAGGTCTAAGGTTATTTAACCCAGGTTTTCCCCTATCGAGGTCCACCAATTATCACAATTAACTCTTTATTCGATCTCTCACAACAAGAATTGAAAAGTAGGATAAAGAGACCTATCCTGGATCTCACAAACTTTCCTATCACTTTCATGCATAGAATAACTCACGTCTAATTTCCTTGGTCTAATTTTTACTACCCTCTCTCCTGAGCAAGATAATAAAAATAGCAAATATACAACCAATGGCCAAGTGAATGCAGAGAAATTAAAGCTGGAAAATAGCAGAAAAAGTGATAAATTTCATTCCCACAAGAAAAGCAATAAATTCTAAATATCCATTACACTAATACCCTTAAACTTATGAATTTAACTACTGGAATACATCAATAGCAACTCCGAAAATCAGTAAAATATGCATAAACAAAGGGGGAAAGAAAGAGGACACTCCCTAATGAAATCCATGTCGTTTCTGCCGTAGACAGGCTTCTCGAGACGTGGAACCCGATCCCAAGCATTCTCAATTCTCCCAAAAGCTCTAGAATAAACACCCACAGATTTCTCCTTCGATTTCTGTCAAACATCCCACCAAAAATTGAGCTCCCCAGCACTAATCATGAAATAATGTTTATATACTGTCTATCGACAGCGTCGAGACAATGGTTCGAAGAAATTTCCCAAAACGCACGTTTTTGGGTGCGATAGAAAAAAATTGTAGCGTCGAGATACTGAGAACAACGTCTTGATGTTGCCCACGTACGGCAAAAGAGCGGCGAGCGTGCTGGGTAGAGGAGGCGCGTGCATGCGTGCGCGCACACACAACATCAAGGGCAACATCGAGGGGCAGGAGCGGGCGCGCGCGTGGTTGTCTACTAGGCCATGGGGCGCTGTTCAACAGAGCAACATTTCGACACTGATCACCTCCAAATCCTGATTTTCTTGATTTGGACGTTGAGACGCCCAATGATAGCATTCCAATGATCCCCCTCGAATATGCACTAATTTGGGCCCCGTTTCTTCGTTACTTGGTCGTTTTAACTCATCTTGGGTCCATTTTTCAACTCAAATCGGCCCGAATCTTTATTTTTGCCTCAAAATGCTCGGTTCCTACAAAATCAACAATAAATGCATCAAAGTACACGTAAAATTCCACAAAATCTCTATAATTTAGGAACTAAAATAACACTTGTTAGAGTGCTATCACTCAATGCTGCAGCCAAAATTCAAAATAAAAGCTCATTTTGTGTACCGTAAATGGGAGGCCATTTATAGAGAATTTTGCACAAGGAAGCATGCTCTTCCAGAGGGTGTAGAAGCTTCCCATGGAGTCCCCGTAGCGATCTGAGGCTTGGGATTGCAGACTTCACGTCTGAAACGAGTGTGGCACGCATCTTTGGGAGTTTTCTTTCCTTTTTCTAGACTTCATTTTTTTTTTGTAAATTCTTGAGAGAGTCTCTATTTAAATCACAGATTTGAGTGGCAGGATTCCGCCTTGGCTCGTTGTAATGCATTGTGATGCTATTTTTGCTTAATTAATGTTATAAATTTTTCTTATCCCTTGCGATTATTCATTCATTTTTTGGCTTAATGCTTTTAATCTCCTGATCAAAAATTAATTATTCACATGATTTAAGTTTTAGCTTGAGAGAGTAAGGGTTAAATTAGATTTCTAATTCATGAGTGTAGTAGGGGAATGTGATGAGCGAAGGTTTATTTTTATAGAAGCATGTGTTATTATCTCTTGTGGGTTTGTTGTGAACCATGATGACAAGCGGGTTTTCCCTGAGCTCGAGAGAGGATGAGGTCACAATGGATCTTCTAAGGGGTGATAATCAGTGGATAGTTTGAAATGCCTTGCTAGCATGTCGGGTAATAGACAGAGAGGTTGAGTCTACATGTTTAGTGAGAGACTAGCTTAGCTCGACAGAGGAAGCCAAACTTTAGTTATTCCCAAAATATGGTTGCATCACGATAGAAAAATCTATTTTTGGATGAAGTGTAATGTCACAAAGTATGTCAATTCAGTCAAGGCACGATCTTCTTGTGTACCCTCCATCTATCTAGGCGTAGGAGTAAGGTAATTTAGCTTTCCTTTCAATAATGGATTCTCTAGATAAAGTGAGGTGTGACTATCCATGGTAATTAATCAAACTAGAAATACAATTTTGAGGATGACACTCGACACTCATATTTACAATACTAAAACTGACCCGTACATTACGGTAATCGCCCTTGTGTCGACGATCAAGTTTTTGGCACTGTTGCCTGGGATTGGCGAATATCGTGGAGAAAGTGTCGAGTCTTACTCAAGGGTGTATCTTTAATTTTTCTTACTTTTACTTGTTTTGTTGTTGGGTCGGATCAGGTGCTAGTTAACTAGACTGGTCACCCATGTTTTCTATCCCCTTTTCCCTTATTGTGGTTTTTGCCCTTGTTTTTGTTTTTTAGGTGTTTAGTGCTAGTAAATCTCGTTCTCGATGCTAAACCTCAATCTTTTGGGATGTTTTTTTTTTCATTCTAGATGTCGTTAAATACGTCATCTTTCCTATCAGGGCAGTATTATCCACTCGATCTTAATTTATTATTCTTGCATGCTTTAGTGAGTTATACATTGAGGACAATGTATGCTTTAAGTTTGGGGTGTGGGTAGTACTCTGTAAGTCCTAATTAGTTAGAGTGATTTTGAGCTTAATTTTTTTTTATTTTTCTGAATTTGATATGTCCTGAACTACTGTGGAATTCCTTTATGTATGCTGTTGATGAGGAGAGTCTGTGATATTGCTCTAACTGATCTGTTGTGTGTAATTGTGGAAATGAGATAGCATCACTTTTATCTAAGTTATTTCAAATCCTTCTTGGAATTCCTTGTCTATTGAGCACGTAGCATAATACTCTTGTCTAGGTTTTGAAGGTCTAGGGTGTCTTTAAGGAGATTATTATTCTCGAGGAAGTCTCTGAAAAGGTCGTGGTTCTGTTTGAGTAGGTCATATGCATGTCTAGTGTATTGAATAAAAGGGGAATAAGATGAAGAGGTTATTCCACCTTTCCTATTGTGCCTAAAAGCATTGAAGGACAGTGAGTATTGTCCTAGGATAGACGGGCTACTCATAGTTGGATACTCAGTGCCTAGGAAGCAGGGGTAAGCCAAAACGAAGGTAGCATGTCTTGACTAGGCTCTATTTCGGCCAAAAAAAAAAGGAAGGGTTGTTTGTATTGCTTGTAGTTGGATACTCAGCGCTTAGGAAGCAGCAGTAAGCCAGAACGAAGGTGATACAATCTTCCCTTCTAAAAAAAGAGGAGAGAAAAAAGAGAAAAAAAAAAAAAGAAAAAAATAGAAAAAGAAGAACAAAAAAAAGAACAAAAAGAAAAGAGTAAATAAGTCTCTAGGATGCATTTGTTTTGCGTAGATGTTCCATTGGTTGAAGTAGGAGAGACTAGGGAGGTTTTTCTAAGGTCACCCCGAGCTTATAAGGGGTAGGACTAGAAGGGCTTGCACACACACACACGAGGGATGAAGAGAATTGGCCTTGAAATCTCTCGGTGATAGAATGTTCTTGTAAGTTTCAATATTTGCACCTACTTGTCTATTAGAGCATTGAGACTTGAGTCAATTGCATGCTTAGAGAAGTTTGATTACTTAGTGTTGTTTTATTTTAATTTTTCTCGGGACTAGCAAAAGGTTATGTTTGGGGGTGTTTGATAGCACACAAAAATATGCCATCCTTAGGCTTAAATTTAGCTAGTTTGTTCGTTAATTTTGGAGCTGTGACATAGTTATTTATCAATTTGTAGGTACCGAGCTTGAGAAGAAAATATGAATTCACGGCTGTTGAGGTCAAAAAACAAGCTTAGGAAGACAATTTGGCCAAGAAACGAAGAAAAGAGGCCAAAATACAAAGAGACCCGAGGTTGTAGCGTCGAGATGACATGTCAAGGCATTGGGATGCTTGAAATTGTTGGAATATTGATGCCAGGATGAACAGCATTGAGAAGTTGCTCTACGGCGTCTCAACACTGATGAATAACAAAGAATAGCTTGTGTGCGCCTCAAGCAAAACATAGCAGCGTCTAGACGTGTGCCAACGACATCTAGGCGCCCCCACATGCTCGTGCACCTTGCCCAGCCGCATGCACAATCCTCAGTGTTGACATGCTCCAGCACACCATGCTCGACGCCATTAGTGTTCGGACAAGCGAGCACCTTTGCTGCCAGCCATGAACCAGCGTCAAGACGTTGGTTTTCAGGATCTCGACGCTACACCAATTGTTGCTCTAAGCGATGGATGCGCCGCATGCAGAGTTGACCACTTAAAACCAACGTCTCAATGCTGCGGGTAGAATGAAAAATAAAAGCTCATTTTGCACATTGAAAATGCGAGCCCATTTTGAGAGATGATTTTGCACGAGGGAGTACAGTGTTCCAGAGGGTGTAGAGCTTCCCATGGAGTCCGTAGAGCGATCTGAGGCTCGAGATTGCGGGCTTCACGTCGGGAACAAGTGTGGCACGCATTTTTAGGAGTTTTCTTTCCCTTTTCTAGACTTTGTTTCTTTTTGTAAATTCTTGAGGGAGTCTCTATTTAAATTATGGATTTGAGTGGCGGGATTCCGCCTTGACTCATTGTAATGCATTGTAATGTTGTTTTTGCTTAATTAATGTTATGGATTTTTCTTATCCCTTGAAATTATTCATGCATTTGTCGGCTTAATCCTTTTAATATCCTAATAAAAAATTAATTATTCGCATGATTGAAGTTTTAGCTCGAGAGAGTAAGGCTTAGATTAGATCTCAAATGCATGACTGTAATGGGCGAATGTGATGAGCGGAGGTTTATTTTTAGAGAGCATGTATTATTATCTCTAGTGGGTTTGTTGTGAACTGTGATGACAAGCGGGTTTTGCCCTGAGCTCCAAAGAGGATGAGATCACAATGGGTCTTCGAAGGGGTAATAATTGGTGGGTAGTTTGTAATGCCTTGCTAGCAGTCAGGTAATAAACAGAGAGGTTGAGTCTGCATGTTTAATGTGAGACTAGCTAAGCTCGAGAGAGGAAGCTGAACTTTAGTTAATCCTAGCTTATGGTTGCATCATGAAAGAAAAGTCTGTTTGTTAATGAAGTGTAGTGTCACAAAGCATGTCAATTCGGTCAAGGCACGCTCTCTTTATGTATCTATCTAAGAGTAGAAGCAGTGTAATTTAGCATTCCTTTCAATAATGGATTCCCTAGATAAAATGAGGTGTGACTATCCATGGTAATTAATCAAACTAGAAACCCAATCCCGAGGACGACACTTAACACTCCTATTCACTATACTAAAACTCACTCGTACACAGCGATTGTCACCCATGTGTCGTCGATCAGTGATGAAAGATTGTTTTATAAATAGGATCCTAAGTAATTTATTAGCAAAGTATGGTGTTAAACAAAGAGTATCCACCCCTATTGTTCTTCAATTCTTCAATTCTTTAGCTTTAGCATGCTGTTTGAAAGAAAATTGCATTGTTCCTTAATTTGAAGCCATTCATTTGAATCATTCCAACTTTGAAAGCATTCTTTTTAGTCGGTCACATAAGTTAATTCGACATTAGTTATAAAGAAAATCATGAATCATTTATCTTTGTTACTCTTTGAGTTCATTACAAATATTGAGTTAGAATAGTTCAAAACCATCAATCATTTATCTTTGTTACTCTTTGATTATTGTGTTTATAAGTAATGCTGAATTAAATTAAATAACCGAATAAAAAAAATGTTCTTGAAGTTGTAACAATATGAATGAATACGTTCAAATTAAGGTATAATGTTATTTTTCTTGAAACAATATGCTCAAGCAAAAGAATTGTAGAATCGAATCACACAACAATAGTCGCAAATTCTCTTTAATCTCTCAATTATCTTAAGTTAACTCTCCTGAACCTATATTAATTAAACCTATTGTTTTTGTGCATTAGGTGAATGATTATTCCTAGCCTCTTCACTTAGCCAATCACTAACCTAATCTAGAGGCTAATGTATTTTAAAAGCAATCTACTCCTATTTTTTTCCAAAACATAGAGAAGGTATTCATGCATGTTGGCAAAACATACATAAACATTAAGCAATAAAGATCACTCTTAAAACAATTCAATTTCACAAGATTTGCTTCAGCTCCAAATCAATTCAACAACATTGCCCTTAATCCTCACCTAAAGGTGATTAGTTCATGTTACACAATTGAAAAAAGAGCAAGCAAAAAAATGAAAACATTAAATGCATTGATAACAAAGGAACTCTTAAGAAACTACAGAATTTTGTTGCTCCACGAAAGAAGTTACAAGAATCGTCTTTTGTGCTCCAGCCTTCATTGGAGTTTCCTATTTCTACAAGCTCTTCTCTACGAAAATTTGATACGCAATAGGGCTGAAGAGAAATCGATAATTGACTAAGTCTAAGTTGAAAACAAATGCTAAAGTTCACGACAACTCTTTCTATTTAACGCTCTTTTCTTGTGATTAGGAGCTCATTAGGTCATATTGTCCACGTGTCATTGATCCCATGACTATTTAATTTCATAAAGAGAAATTTATTTTTGTATTTTTGAAATTCTGTTATTCTCGCGCGAATCTTCTGTGTTTCTTTTACTCCAAAAATGCTAGATCAATAGTTTTATTAGTATAATTCTTCACCATCTATCTACTTACAAAATATCAAGAATTAGTAGTAGTTAAGCATAATTTTCTCGAATTCTATTCAATTGCTGTCATTATTAGAATACTTCAACAATATGGAAATTCTCAGGAGTTCTAATTGCAAAACACAGATAATTCAAGCAATTAATCCATGAATCAAAGATAATTAATCAAATAAGGGGATGCAATCTAACCTAAAAAACTACGAATAACTCTCTTTTGGAGAGTTATCATGGAGAGTTATTAGCAACATCACAACGCTACAAAGGAGAGTTGAGGCACTTAACAAATTAGCTTACGAATGATTTTTACTAGAGCCATCAACGTTGAGATGCTTTGGAAATTAAAAAGACGCTTTGTTCAATGCTGCTCGACACCACGAAGCCCTGTGCTCAATGTTGCACAGTGTCGAGAAGTTAAAACCAGCATCTCCACGCTTCGGGAGTGACAAAAATGAATTTTGGAGGTGCATGTGTGTTTTTGGAATGGCAACTTGGACGTTTCATGGGCCAACGTCGAGACGCTATCAAGGATTCAACTATAAAATCATTATTTTCTACAAGAAATTGAAGGGGATTTGTTAGGGGATTTTCGAGGAATAGTGCATTCATTATTGAATTGGATAGCTTGGAGCTAGTCGGAGTGTTATCAAGATCTTTTCTACAACGGAGACAGAGTCATATCACTGGGATAGTCATTTCCCATTCTCTCTTTCTCTTCAAATTTTAGAAATTAATGTTGGATTCTACATTTTTCTTTCAAAAGACCACGACTATCTAATTTTCGTAGTTTTAGGGTATTGATAGTTTATGGAACATTGAGTTGTTGTTTCTACTATTTAACTTGATTTATCATTAATTTCATTTTAGAACTTTTGTGCTTAATGATTTTAATTGCTTGATCACCAATTAGTTGTTGTATGTTTAATTTCATGCTCGAGAGAGAGGACTTTAGACTGAATATAAAATATTAGACTAGTGTTTCTTTATGCATGAGAGTGATAAGTGAGAATTAGATGTATTAATTACTTAGCTAAAAGGAGTCCTTGGTTTTTGTAGTGACGGAAAGAAACAGTTTACTCTCGTAGTGACAAACGTGAATGGATTTAAGGATACATTTTGTAGTAGTGGTAGTTGCTAGAAGGTTTGTTAATGCCTCGAAAGAGTGGAGCTAGAGAGAGAGGATACTTGGATTTCAGGCTTTTGGACTAATGAAATTGACGGCATATTAATCTTAGGGGTCATAATTTTCGTCAATTAATCCATAAATAATGTCAATACCTTATAACCACCTTGTAATTGGATTTCTTCTAATTTTTTTAGTTTAATTGCTTTAATTGTAGTTTATTACACCTTTCATGCATTTTATTTTCCTAAATAAACTTAGAAAAACTAGCTTTGTACTAAGAGAATTAAAAAATTGATCTCTTGAGGACAATACTTAGTCTTTGATCGTTTCTATATTACAACTTGACTCGTTTGCTTGCGGTAGTGAAAATGAGTTCACATCAGTTGGACATGTAACTCTCTCCACTCGCGCAACTTCTGATTCAACATTCAAAATTTAAAGCTTTGACTTGTTAAAAAGCATCACGTCAAAGTGTTCGTTAAAACGTCATGACTAAGTGATTGTTAAAAATGTCACAACTAAGACCTTTGTAAACCGATTTGTGCATCTATCTAAGTAAAAAGGTCGCACCATAACCGAGTGTTATAGCAGTGCATTCTCAAAACCTACTAAGGGCCATAGACAATTGCAGCACGTGGGCCGTAGTTATTACGGTTAGAATTAAATCAAGTGTGGTTTGGAAAACTGTGGACAGTAAAATCACCCCAATATTCATGAAATGTAAAAATTTTATTATAATATCCCTATTGAGAGTTACAGGAAAGAAACAAAAAGATGGTCAGACTATAGTGCCAGACTAATTCTTTTCGAAGAAGATTCCCCATTTTTCTTATCTTCTTCAGTGGACACGCTCACCATCATGAGCGTCGGCGATTGCCTCCCAAGCCCTCTGTTCAGTCTCTCGCGCATTCAATGCCAAGATTTTGTCTCGTTGTTTGAGGAGATTCTCCTTGATTCTATTCACATTTGACATTGCCCTGAGACAGTTGACGCAAAGTTGCTCCACCTTTTCTGCCATCAACGTCATGACATGGTGGGATTCTAGGACACGTTACAATACTGCCACCTATTGAGTGGCTGCTTCCTCCAGACGCTAGTGCGTCCCACGACAACGAGTGACGACCTAGTCAACATCATTGAGAAAGTGCTAGCGAGACATTTCAAAAGTGATCAAAAGGATAGATGAAGGAGAAGAAAGGAGGAGAAGTAGAGAGTGAGATGAGAAGAAGTTAGAAGGATGGAAGGAAAGGTGCCTAATGCTTCCCTTTTCATAGATGTTGAGGGACACCACTGAAAAGACAAAAGGTGCCTAATGCTTCCCTTTCATAGATGTTGAGGGACACCACTGAAAAGACAAACTTCGGGAACGCAAATGCCACTCAACGTTTCCCCCAAGAAGCGACTTTTAGTGCATTATCTCAAGGAAATGACTCACGAGGAGACAAAACATTGCCCCTTTGTGGAAGAGATGAAACGACAACAGAGAAAATGTGGGGGAAGCTGAATAGGCAAATGATCGTTTGTTCTTAACCAAATTATGTGGAGAAGCAAAAGTTTCCAAGTGCTGTCAGGTTGGTACTGCACAGGGAAAATTGTTGGGTTTTTGGCAAAATATTAGAAGAGTGAAAATCCCACATCGGAAAGAATGAATGAGGTGATGGGTTCCAAG
>JAOANK020710734.1:0-11235 GCA_026257165.2 Telfairia occidentalis | reverse complement strand
TTAGCATCAAATTGAATCTTATCTCAGTTGGTAAGTTAGGATGAGGGTTATAAAAGTGAGTTTAGCGATGACTCGTGGATACTCACTAGAAGGTCAGACTTGGTAGCAGTAGGCCACAGATAGTTTGCACTTTACAAAGTTGATTTGAGAGTTGCCAGAAGACAAGAGAAATGGTGGATGCAAGTTAAAGCTGCAGATGGTTTGTAGAGATGCAAAGTTGCACCAGCCGTAATGACAACTAAGATTGATCGAGGAGATCAATGTTCATCAAAAGGGCAATTGAGCAAATCAAATGAGGAATTTTGTTTGAAGGATTATCATAATATCTCAATTGGCAAACAACATGATTCGATGAAGCCTTCAGGGCGATTTGTTGCATCAGTAAAGACTCAGAAGGATACTGGAGTCAGTGAGAGTTACTCAATCCTAACAACTAGCTTCAATGATAGAGCAAAGCAATTAGTGAAGGATATCTACTTTGATACGGGGTGGAAGAGGAAGATGTTGGCTGGCACCACTTAGTTCGAGTGAAACTACGTGATTGTGTCTCTTTTACATCTGGGAGACAAGCTCACATAGATGACCCATGCCTCAGGGTCAATCACAGATGTAGACTAGATTTATTTTTCTGATAATTTTTTTGTTGTTGCAAGTTTCTTGATTATATTGTAGGGGAGTTAGAACTAGTTATTTTGCTGAAGAAAAACTGGAGTGGGAGTTTTTTGATAAATAGTCTCCAAGTGAGAGATTATTGGGATGTGGAGCCTAATTCATCAATCGAGTTTTGTTCGTGGAGAATCATCGTACAAAGGATCGAAAAAAAAAAAATAGATCAGAGAAGATTTGAAATTTGGGAATTTTGAGATGTCCAGAAGTGATAGCGTCGAGACGCTATGGAGAGCGTCTCAATGCTACCAGTAGCAAGGCTATCCTACCGTAAGGATAGCTTCAAGACGCTAGAAAGAGCGTCGAGACGCTGTCTGCTGCAGAGCCATTTTGCCGAGAGGACAACGTCTATATGCTAGGGAGAGCATCTCCACGTTGACGCTAACCATGCACAAGAAGACTTTGCAGCATAAAAACGCTACTTACAGCGTCTCGACGCTACCGCGATTTCTGCAGTAGTCGCCTTAGCCGCCTCAAAAACCTATATATATGTAATCTTCTTTAGGTTATGTGGTGTATAGACTTCCTAGAGAAAATAGACCAGAAAATAGGTGTTCTTTTGTATTGGTTTTGCTAACCAAGAATACTAAGATTGAGATTGTATGACGAGGTTTAATTGAGTGTTTCCCTTTGTAATCTTCAGTTGATTTAGTGAAATCTGCAATTGCAGGAACTGGACGTAGCCATTTTCATTATTGGGATGAACTAGTATAAATCTCGGTGGAACGGGTTGTCGAGGCCCTTCAAATAAAATACCAATTCTTTAGGTTGATTTGTAGAGTTTAGTGGAATCGGGTCGAATCCCAAGGTAACTATGCAAATTTGTTTCTCGATATTTCAATCAAAAGTAAAAATAATGGGGGGGTTTTGTTGGTTTGGGGATTAAACTAATTTAAGTAAAAAGATTAAGGAAACAAATTAAATTAATGAAAATAAATCTTACCAAATTTCCAATCCAAGAGTGAATTCCCATCCAATTGTAATTTTCGATCATAGGCTTAAATACAATTCCAATTTCAAGAACATAGTATACTAGACACGATAGCGTGACAGTGGTAAAATTTCAAAGTTTAATTGACTCGAACCCAACATTCAAATCAAATCTTATCAAACATATAATTGGACACGATAACGTTTCATATTAAATGAAAGATAACATTAACATGTACTAAAATGACTAAGCTGAAATTAATTAATTGAGATAGCACAAATTAATTAATTTTGTTTTTTCAATTTCCTAAAGTCTATTATGCAAGCTATGTAAAAGGGGTAGCCACATTTACACACACATAAGCCAACCCTTTTCTATTTAATGTAAATGCCAATTACTTCTAATATTAGAATTACAAAAATTCACAGGTAGCAATAGAAAAAATGCAATTAAATTAAGACGCCAATTAATAACAATTTTTCATAAGCAGATAATAACAGGAAATAAAATAATTCTTGAAACATGCAGGAAATCATTAAAGTAAAAATGGAAGCCTCACTACATTCATAATTGAATTGGGAATTGTCTCACCCTTGAATTAAAACGAGAAATTAGCCACTCATGGTGACTAAGCTCGAGCCTTCAATCTAAAGGGAAAGTTGCCAAATTCTCCCTAACTCCAACTCTCGCTCTCTTTTATGAGTGTAAAAAGTGATGATCATCTACCACTCAAAAACTCCCTTTATATAGGAAAAAGGTGGCTAAAAATAGCAATACAAAATCATCTAATGAATTTCTAAAAATAATAGAAGAAAATATTTTTGACCAAAGATCCCACAAAAAGGGGAAGGAGTTGCAACTTCTTTTGACGGATGAAATGTTCAGAATACCCTCCAACCTTATTTACCCTTCCATAAAAGGAAAACCATGCTTCAAGGTCGATTTAAGCCAAATCCCGGTACTTCATAACCTGAATCATATTTAATCATAAAGTAGGAGAATTTAACATGAAATCGAGCCGAAATATAAAGAAATTAAATACAAAAAAGGACTAAATTAATAACCTATCAGCCAAATGCATCTTTTTCTGAATCTCTTTACTTTTAGTTTGATTAATCTTGCGATCTGAAGTGTGAGTTATTTGTTTGAGAAATCAAAATAAACTTTAGGCTATTAAGTTTGTGTCGAGTTTGTTATTCGCTTCCGTGAATTTATGTAGATTTATTTTGATTTCTTTTCCAACACTTCACTCAAACTCCAAACAAAGTTTAATCGAACTTTAAATTGAACCTACTAAATGATTAGTCTCCACAAACCCAACAACTAACCTCCAAAATTTCTATTAGTCATGGAAGGAAATTATGCGGAAGCTCTACAGAATTGTTGTGAAGCTATGCGACTAGAAATCGATCCATAGGATTGAAGTTATAAAAGTTTTATTTCTTTTAACACCATATGTAATAACATAAAAATTAATACATAAATTGATAATTTAATAGAGGTATCTCCTAAACTCAATTGACTGAAGGACGACCATATTAAACAAGAAAGTGAAGCTAAAAAAAAGGGCCAAATAAGTAGGTAATATATATAAGCATGCAACAACAGCAAGCAGTATTATAATGTCAAAAACCTGTAGAAGGTGGTGCAGATTATTGAATGTCAATTTGCAAGTTCCGAAATGTCAAATCGCAAGGAATTGATATGAGGGGAAAAAGAAAAGAAAAGAAAGCATATTGAGGTGAAGAAGGACTCAGCTTTTTAAAGCTTGCACTCCACATTTTATAAGGTAAAAAATGAACAAACACAGGATGTGGAGGTGACTTGGGTGCAGTAGTACACAGGCCAAGGCATTATTACAAGCAATATGCTAATTCTCTTTTCCATTTTCAATATATATTCTTTACTCTAAAATCTCTGGAGTTGGTAGCCAGCAGAAGAAGAGAGACATTTTTTATTCATTTGGCTGATGATTGCATGTGGACTTTAGTTTTGTCTGAAATATTATTCTAGGTGGCTTTTGTTGGATCACCCAAGTTTCTGGAATGATTGATTGCAAACAATAATGAAGGGCAATCAAGTTGAAGTATGGGTATTTTTCACATTAATTATACTCATTTATGGATTTAGAAAATATTGGGACAAGATTGGTGGAGTTTTATTGAATACCTTACAAACATAGCATAATAATAGTCTTGTATTAAATAAAATATAAGTAAAGGACTAATCTAAAGATTTCTTTTCCATAGATATAACACATATGGGGTGGGGGAGATTTAAACTATTATGGATAATAGATCATTTACATTTTTACAATGATATGATATTGTTCATTTTAAGCATAAGCCCTCACAATTTTATTTTTGGTTTCACCCAAACCTCAAATTAAATGAAGATGTTGTTTCTCACTTATATACTATGAATCTTTTCCTTGTGTGTAGCTAATGTGAGACTTTTGATCATATTTTCAATAGAATCCTCTAACTTCAAGGGAAAGAATAAAATGTTTTGACTGTGAACTATGCTTGTGTTTGCAAAAGATTAATGTATACAATCACATATTTGATAACATTTTTTTTAGTAAAATAAATATGGAGATGAAGATTTGAACTTTTGACTTCAAACAATAAATTACACAATTAAACCTTTGAAAGAGAAAATTAGATTGGGTTGTAGGTTGAAAGTGTGGTAAGGGGAGAGAAACTTATAGGAAATTTGTGATCTTTCTGAATTAAATACCCAACTAATACGATAATACTACTTGAAACAAAACCTATAAATCTTATAAAAATTTATCAATAACTTTCCTTCTTAATTACAAAAAAAAACTTGCAAAATGTTTAATTCAAAACTCTAACATATTTATTAAATATTCACTTCGTCAAATCATCACTAACCTTAAGGGACTGTTAGGAGTGTAGGTTTGATAGCTTAAGCTTGTGTCATTTAGTAAATTTGAATTAAATGATTAAAAACTTATTAATTAGGGTACACCTTTAAGAAGACTGAGTTTATTAAAATTGCGTTGAGCGCTTTAAAAGATAGGTTATGGTGTAAAGCTCATGGTGTTGCAAAACTAATTCGAAACTTGGCAAACACTGTCACCACATACATGAGTTAAATTTAGAAAGTCAAACTCATACTCTAAACATGGAAGGAAATACCACTGTAAAATATAAATGTTCTGCATTTTTGGCGTCAACAATATAAATGGTGGAAATTCAAACATTTGACATATAATATCTTAAATAATGATGTTATACGTTAAATTGCCATTAAACCTAAGAATATAATATTTTTAGTACACTGTTGACACACCCTCTAAGGCCTCTATACAAAGATGATATTAAAATATAACAACCCTAGTGAAGATTTCCGACATAAAATATGGTATATAATTAATGTTTTTGCAGATGTTCGTATGTTAAAGTTCATATAACATATATATTCGTCGTCACAGAGATGAGGGTCAGAGAAAGCAAGCCCCAGTTTCATCACTGAAACTGTCCCCAAGCTTATAATTGCCAACAGATTAGCAGAGAAAAAGCACACGAGCTCTTGATTCAGACACATCGAGCTTGCTGCATATGACATTGCAAAAAGCAAAATACACATACAATTATAACAATGGACGATCTTTATAGCTCTGTCTCATTCTCTCTCTCTCTCCCTTTTCAAGATTCAAACAAAAAGTCAAATATCCATGTTAAGAATATGAATAAAAAGGCTAAACCGAGCATAGCTCAATTGGTTAAGACATTATAATCTCTCCGACCAAAAAGTCGTGGGTTCGAATCTCTCCACATCACATATTGTTGATCTCAAAAAATATATATATATATATATAGAGAGAGAGAGATTAAATTAAAAATTGTAATCTATCCATTAAAATTTTTGAGTTCAAGTTTAAAATAATGTAAGTTGGATTAACATATCTATTGATATATCCACACAGATAGTTTCATATTGATATTAAAGATCAATGGATATTTTTAATATCTCATATAAATGTCAATGAAACATACATGCTAGATATATGTTTTAGCTTATGATGTTTGAATGTTTTTTCAATTTGTCTTTATTGTTTAAAAGGTTTCGATTTTACTCCCTTATGTTTTAATACTTGAATGATAATAAACTTAATATTTTACTTTACATGTCAACAAGATATTTCGTATTCAAATTTAGTAATGTTATTTCTTTTCTCCACTTAATATTGATAGTCAATTGTTGAGTTGCGTGGTTATTCTTAGAAAAAATTTTGGTTCTAACATTCTTTGAGACAAGATTATGAGTAATTTTTTAAGGGTTTTGAGATGTGATAGATATGGGTAGTGTGAAAGTGGGGTAGAAGAAGAAGAAGAAGAAGAAGAAGTTGGGAAGGAATTGAAGCGAATGGATTTGGTGAGGGTGGAGAGAGAGAGAGAGAGAGAGAGAGGCTTAGAAGAATTAAAATGGAAAACACTAAGATGAGGAGAGATGAAACACAGAGATCGATGATGATGGAGATAGAACCCCAGCGTATTTAGCAAAATGATACTGACGAGGGAAAGGCATTGGAGGGATGTCAGTGTTAAGCGAAGAATTGGGGTTAACTTTGCTGCAAAATGTACTAAAGTAACACACTCTACTTCCCATTTTCACTTTGCGTGTCTGCCTTTCGTAGTTGGTAAATAATAGGGTTTTGAGAGCATGCATACATCATACATTTTTATGTTCTCTCTTTCTCTCTCTCAACTTTTGTTTTTCTTGCAATTTTTCTTCATTATTCACTAGGGTTTCTTTGTTTTGTTTGTATATCCCACCTTTTTTTATTTATAAATCCCATAATTTTTTCTTTTTTATCACTTACTAAGGTTTTCTCTTTTGTTTGCAGCGGGAGACAACTATAAGCCATTTATGAACTAGTGTAAGGAGAATGACATAATGAGACAACTCACTATTTAACACAGTCGACTGCAAAATGATGTTGCTAAAAAGAAGAATTAAACCATTATGTGGAGATGGAAATGGAGCATGTTGAATGCAAAGGGTTTTCCAAATAATTTGTGGGTAGTAGCTATTAATTCAACTTTTTATTAAAGATGTTTGTCCAATCTCAAGTAATATCGAAACTTAAAAAACATTCCAAAATTAAGAATATTTTCACTGTCTAAGAAGCACGGACATGGACATGAATATGATACGATACGACGATACGCCAATTTCTAAAAAAAGTAGGATACGGACAAGTTGGGGATACGTTATTTATTTATTTATTTTTAGATATATGTGTTTATATGCATCTATTTATGATCTCATAATAGATAAAAACATGTAAAGTCAACATAAGATTATATGCATCTATTTATGATCTCATAATAGATAAAAACATGTGAAGTCAACATAAGAAAATGAAATGCACCTCACTATAAAAATATAAAATGTCAAGTAGTTTGACAATAATTCAACTACAAAAATATTATCCAACAAATTCAACCTACAAAACAAAGTTTACAACACAATAGAGTGTCCAAAGAAGTATCAATGGGTTGTTTGTTATCAACATATTTATTTAAAAAATTTCTAAACGTGTCAGAGAAGTGTCTATGGCATGGTCATAAAGTATCCAAAAATAAAATAAACAAATAAAATAGGACACGTAGTTTCACGTATCGGACACGTGTCTGACGAGTGTCTGAACATGTCCATGTCCGACACATGTCCGACACGGACACACCTCCCATTTTGTTGTGTCCATGCTTCTTAGTTCACTGTCATTCACCTTGTACAAACCATTGATTTTAAACTCGCACCAAGGGAAAAGAAAATAAGGAAACCAGGCTAAAAGAATTAATCTAATCTTGATTGATTCTTATAGAGAAGACACCTACGATACACAAAGCTGTACAACAGTAAAAGAGAACTAATATGGTAAGGAAGATTTGATTTGGGAAACAATGATTCACTACTGAATTGTGATTTAATTGTGTTGTTGTCTTGCTGTGATGAGGAAATTTAGGAAAGTATTGAATTTCCTTCGATGAATCTCCTAGGCTATAATGGGCCTGTTGTAGCCCTTGGAGATTATCATTGGAGATTAATGCTATTGATCTGCTGCTAACTCGCTGGATTGCTATTGCTGATCCGCTGAGTTATTGGTGTTGATTTGCTCTACATTGAAGGTTGAAGATGTGTTAATTTTTGGAGTGATCTACGACTGCTAATATAGTTTGATTGTGTTGATTATTAACATATATCATTTCTCAAATGGGAGGTAGGGATTTCAAAAACTCCAAATTTGTTACATAGGTCCTTGGAAAGTAGTTTTAGCTAGAGGCTTGGTAAAAATGTATGCTAGTTGTTTGCTTGATGGAACGTACTGAGTGACTAGAGATCCAAGTGTTACCTTCTCTCGTACAAAGTAGTAGTCAACTTCCACATATTTTGTGCGTGCATGGAATACTGAATTATTTGATAATTGGATGGCACTCGTGTTGTCATACAGTAATTTTGGAGGTTTGAGTGTAAGTATTCCCATGTCTTGAAATAGAAAAGTAATACATGTGAGTTCTGTTGTAGCATTTGTCATTGCTCTATATTTGGCCTCGAAACTTGAGCTAGAAACAGTTGGTTGTTTCTTGGATGACCATGATATTAAGTTCGAACATAAGCAGATACAATAGCTTGTGGTGCATCTTCTCGTTATTGGACATCCTCCCAAATCTGCATCACAAAAGCCACATAAATTTAATGAATTATTCTTAAAGAATGTGATGCCATGACATAAAATCTTTTTGAGATATCTAAGGATCCTTTTTTACTTCCCTAAGATGCGTCATGTGAGAGTTAGATATTGTAGGGAACCCACCACACTTCTGTATTTGGTGGAATCTTCAAATTCTTCATCTTTTGGAGAGTAGTTGGGACTTAGAGCCATTTGAGTGGAGATAGGAGAAACTCTGATCATTTCTCTCATTTTGGAGGATTTCTTTGGTATACTTGCTTTGAGTGAGGTGGTAGCCTTGTGAAGAGTTCTGAACCTCTATGCTAAGGAGGTAGTGTATAGTCGACCAAAGTCTTTTATTGCAAATTTCATTACAAGCCTTTGAATGAGGGACTGTACAAGAGTTAGTTCATTTCCTGTGATAATGATATCATTTATATACACCAACATCAAGATAAGTGTCTTATTGAATTTATAAATAAAAAATAATAAATCAAAAGGGCTACAATTAAATCCTATGAAGTAAGAATTGTGAGAGGCAATTGAACTATGGCTTTGGAGCTTGCTTAAGCCCATAAATTGCCTTATTCAACTTAAATAGGTAATTTAACAATTCAGAGGTTAGAAAAGCCTAGGGTTGTATCATATACACCATTTCCTTGAGGTAACCATAGAGGAAGGCATTTTTCACATCTAGTTGCCTAGTTGTATGTGATTGCAAGTGCACGAACAAACTTTATTGTTGTGTTTTTTTACTGCGCAAGACTGAATGTTTCTTTGTATCCAATCTCTCTACTTATGAGTAACCCTAAGATACTAGTCTTGTTTATGCTTTCTATGGATCCATCTTCCTTTAGTCTTATTTTGAATATTCATTTGCTTCTCACTATGTTGGTATTTGGAGGTTGGCTCACTAGATCCCAAGTCTTGTTGTCATAGAGGGCTGCAAGTTCTTCTTCCATGACTCTCTTCCAGATTGGATTTTGAATTCCTTTCTTGTAATTATTTGGTTTTTTGGTTCTATGGTGCTGAGGAAAGTACTTTGCTATTGTTCTTTTGATTTCCCACTAGTGATCATTGGATGAGTTATTTAAGTCCCACTTGTTGTTATTGACTTCAACATTTCCTATGACATTATTTTCTGCTGTAGCTCGTTGAGTTTAAGCCTCATTATTTTGTCTTTGAATGCCTCTAGTAGGATGAGGAAGTTCAATATATAGTTGGTTTATTATATCAAGTAATAGTTCATATGAAGCTTGAGATATAGGAAGCATATCATGCATAGATTGGGAAATATTAGTTGAAGGTTCAAGAGGATTTTCTTCCCTCTCTGGTTTGAATGTAGAGTGTTATTGCTGCATTTCCAAACGTGAATTCTCATTTTCTATTTGTATCTCAAAATTGTGGTTACTGCTGTCGTCCACATAGAGTGTAGGGTGGATCATTTCTCACTTCCAAGCATAGTGTATCTGTAGCAAGGTTGCTATCATATTTGTTTGTAAGCTCTATGTCATCCAACATTCTGTTTCTACTATTTTCCTTTGATTTTAGTGATGTAGTCTCTTTAGTTTCAACCGTGGGAGATTTCCAATCTTCAATTTCTGAGAAACTAGATATATATATAGAGTAGTATGATTTCTACTCTCATTTTCATGGTCAAAGGGTAGCAAGTTTTCATCAAATATAACATGTCTTGTAACATGTCTTGAGATATAAACCTTGTTAGTTTTTGTATCAAGACACCTATATCATTTATGAGACATACTATAGCCTATGAATACACAAGAGTAAGTTTTCTTTGCAAATTTATCATTAGACTCCTTAGATAAGGATTACATCTACAACCAAAGACTTTCAAATTTAAGTAATTAGGCTCCTTTTTATACAACATTGCAAAAAGTGTTCATGTTCAAAGTAGTAGAGGGCATTCTATTTATTAAATAAGTAGCAGTCAATAAGGTATCTACCCAATATTTGAGTGGTATTTTAGACTGAAAAAGAAGAGCCAAACCTATTTCTATTATGTGTTTATGCCTCCTTTCAACCACTTCGTTTTGTTGTGGAGTGTGTGGGCAACGTCATTTGGTGATGAATCACTTTCTCCTCTATGAAAGCTTTTAGTTTTAAAGAGTTAAATTCTCCTCCACCATCTATTTGAAAGACTTTTGATCCTTCTTTCAAATTGGGTCTCAACGAACTTGTCAAACGTATCTAGTGTGATCATCTATAAAACTAGCATAATATATGAGCCTATGGCAAGAGAGTATTGGAGCTGAACCGCACTAAGTCATAGTGAATTTTATTAAAAGGAAACATTCTAAATTTATTGCTTAAAGTAAAAGAGAGTTTGCAGCTTTTCCTAAATTGACAAACTTCACAAATATTAGAGACTTTCTTCTAATCCAACACATGAATCATGTGCTATTGTTCAATTGTTTCACATAGACTTCATTTAGATGACCTTGACGTTCGCTTATGCCATAGGTCAAATAACACTTTATTTGATTTTGTAGCAGCTAAGAAAACAATATATCATGTTCTAAACTTTCATGCTCCTCCAATGAATATAGATTTCCTCTTTTAAGTCCCCTTCCTATCACACTCCATATTTGTTCTGTACAACAAAGTCATTTGTAGTGAATATGATAGAACAATCAATGTCATTAGTTAGTTTGCTAATTGAAATAAGATTCTTTTTTATCTGAGGCACAACTAACACATTTTCTAGTTTTAGTTTGTTGTCATGTGAGTGTATTCGCCCAATGTGTGTGATGTTCAGACCTTTTCCATTGCCTACATTTAATTTTCTTTTCCTTTGTAAGTATGAGCATTATACACCATACCTAGATTATTGACAATATGAGATCTAGCACAAAAATTAGCATAGTGTAGGGTCGATATTACCCTCAAATGAAAGTGCTGCAAGTGTCTT
>JAOANK020710626.1:0-11235 GCA_026257165.2 Telfairia occidentalis | reverse complement strand
AATACTACACAAACTATAAAAATTTCAAAACTTAAGTGTGATAGAATTCAATTAATCAGCAATGGACTTGTATCTCTGATAGACTTAAATCAAAACATATATAAGTCTATCATTGATAAAAGTCTATTGCTGATAGACTATATTTATGTTGTAATTTAAGTCTATCGCTAATAGACTATAAACAAAAAAAAAATGGATAATTTTTTTGTCATATTTGTAAATTCTTTTATTTTTTGCTATAAATGTTATTATTTTATTCTCAATTGCTATATTTGCTAACAGCCCAAAAAAAAAAGACTTTTGATGTGGAGGATTGAGGATGGTAGTGTGTTGGGTTGTGGAGCCCGAATCATCAATCGAGCTTAGTTTGTGAAGATTTGTCGTTCAAGAAGTAAACAAAATGAATCGAGAGAAGAGATTGAATGTTGCAGAGTCTGAAGTCCTGAGTGGGTAGTGTTGCCTTTAGACGTTTTGAATAGGCGAAGAAAAAAGTTCAGAGCTCCATGGCCCTCCTCTACACTGTAGTGCAGCGCCACACCGTTGTCGTGCTGCGACTCTATCCCAATTTTTTCAGAAGTTAGCCCTAGCCTTTTTTTTCTTCCTATATATATATTGTTCATTAGGGTTATTATATGTGGACATTTTTGGAGAGAATAAACCCGAAAATAGAGTATTCTTTTGTATTTGTTTTGCTAACCAAGAACACTAGGAGCGAGATAGTACGACGAAGTTAAGTAGAGTGTTTCCATTGTAATCTTCAAGCGTTTTAGTGCAACATGCAGTTGTAGAAACTGGGCGTACATCTTTGATTGTTGGGGTAAACCAGTATAAACCATCTAAGTCAAGTTCTTTTATCCAGAAACTCTTTATTTTCAGTTTATATTGTTTGTAGTGTTTAATCTGTGTGTGTTGCCCGTGGAAGTGAAAATAAACTTTAGGCCATTTAGTAGGGCCTAGTTATCCGCTTTGCAGTTTATTTTTCCAACAACTAGTACTATAGCTTCTAGGTTCAATGGGAAGCACAAATAAATTTGAAGGAATCTACAAGTTCAATGGAATTAATTTCAGTTATTGGAAAATGCATATTCAGGTCTTCCTAATTTATAACAACATTCATAAGGTCTTGAAAAAAAGCCAGAAGGAATGAAGGATGAAGATTCGGAAACCTTGAATGATCAAGTTGTGGTCATTATAGTGATGAGGTAAGTGCTATTCTACTTTTAATATCTTTGTCTGATAGTTGGGAAACTATGAAAACTATAGTTTCTAATTCATTAGAGAGTGGTAGTCTTAAGTTTTTTTAGACTTGTGATGCAGTGGTTTCTAAAGAACTTCGTAAGAAAGGTAGTAGTTCTAAAGAGTCTACTTTGGGGTCAACATTGTTTGTTAGTAAGGATAAGAAAAAGGTTGTTGAGGAGTAGCCTAGTGGTAGTAGTAGTGGTAGTAGAAAGAATTAGCTGAAAAATATAGATTGTTATTATTGCCATAAGAAGAGTCATGTCAAGCCCAAATGTAAACATTTGAGTGATGACCTGCTCAAGGCACAGACAAATGCAGCCATGCATAATGCCCTAATTTGTTTTGGGAGTAACACAAAACTTGAGAACTACTCATCAAAGTGGGTTGTAGATAGTGCAACTTCAATTTATATAGCTTCAGATAGGAGGTTGTTCACTTCCTTCACTATAGATAATCATGGCTTGGTAAGGATGGAGAATGACAAGGTCTCTGTATCGAGAGGGATCAGACATTAGGATGAAGACAAATAGTGAGAGCTCATTGGTGCTACGAGATGTTAAGTATGTTCCTAATATCAAGTTAAATCTTATCTCAATTGGTCAGTTATATGATGAAGGTTATGAGAGTGAGTTTAGCGATGACTCATGGAGACTCACTCAGAGTTGTGGCAGTAGGCCACAGACAGTTTGCACTATATATGGTTAATTTGAAAGTTGCCAAAAGACTAGAGAAAAGATGGATGCAAGTTACAGTTGCAGATGATTTGCAGAGAGGCAAAGTTACACCAATAGCAATGACAACCAAGGTTGATCAAGGAGATCAATATTCATCGAGTAAACGATTGGGCAAACAGAATGAGAAATTCAGTCCAGAGGGTTGTTAGAACATTACAATTGTCAGACAATGCATTTCGATGAAGCCGTCAAGGTGAAATGTTGCATTAAAGAGGGCTCAGTGAGATACTGAAGTCAAGGGTAGTTTCTCAATCTTGGCAGCTGGCTTCAATGATAGAGTTAAGTGATTTGTGAAAAACATCTTCTTCCGTAGATGGTTGAGAGGGAAGGTGTTGCTTAGTACCACTTAGTTTAAGTGGGAGTACATGACTGTGTCTCTTTATGTCTGGAAGACAAGCTCACGTAGATGATCCATGGCTCAAGGTCAATCATAGATGTTGACTGGTTTAATTTCTGACTGATTAGTTGCATATTTTGTTTAGTCTTGCAGGAGAGTCTTGACTTTTACCAAGAGGGTTAGAATCGGTCAATTTGATGTTAAAGATTAGTAGAAGTGGGAGTTTTGATGATTAGTCTCCAAGTGAGAGATTGTTGGGTTGTGGACCCCAATCATCAACCTAGCTTTGTTTGTGAAGATTTGCCGTACAAGAAGTGAAGAAAATGAACCGAGAGAAGAGATTGGATGTTATAGAGCCAGAAGTTCAGAGGGGACGATTGATAGAAGCACTCTACAACGTTGCTTAAGGTGTTTTGAAGAGACAAAAAAAAAAGTTCGGAACACCATGGGCCTACTCTGCGCTGTACTGCAGCACCAAAACGTTGTTCCTAGCGCTACGATGCTATCTCAATTTTTTCAGAAGTTCGCCCTAGCCTTTTTTCTTCCAATATATATGTATTGTTCATTAGAGTTATTATGTGTGGACCTTTTTTTAAGAAAGAATAGACCCAAAAATAGAGTGTTCTTTTGTATTGGTTTTGTTAACCAAGAATTCTATGAGCGAGATTGTATGACAAGGTTAAGTAGAGTATTTCCATTGTAATCTTCAAGTGTTTAATTGGAACCTGCAGTTGCAGGAACTGGGCGTAGCCCTTTGATTGTTGGGGTGAACCAATATAAACCCTCTAAGTCAAGTTCCTCTATCCCTGAAACTCTTTATTTTCAGTTTATATTGCTTGTGGTGTTTAACCTATTTGTGTTGTTTATGGATGTGAAAATAAACCTTAAGTCATTTAGTTGAGCCTCGTTATCCGCTTCGCAGTTTATTTTCCCAACATAGCGAATCATTCAAGGGACTAGAAAAATTACTATTTTTCTCTCGGTAAATTTTGAGTTTTAGGATTTTGGCCAGTATCGAACATTTAAATTTTTAAGGCCCTCAACTCACGTCATGTAGACTTGAAATTACATTTTTACCCTTTTGTTTCATCTACCGCGAGTGGATAAAAAAAACAATACTTTATAACTTTCCTTTTTCTTATTGTTTTACTCTTTTTTTTCCATTAGTTCTCGTTCGATTTATGCTCATACTTTCATTCTTGATTGGTTCAACTTTCTCACTTCTTGTCACAATCATATTCTTAGGGTGACATCTACATATACAGTCAAGCTTTCAATTTCTGTTTCGCATGTTAGGGTTTTCTAAATGATTTTTTTAGATTTTTGCTTGTGGGTTCTATTTTAATTCATTTGAATTGGTTTTGTTGTATATTTTGGTGTTTTCAACTTGTTTTATGTGCATACTCAAGGAGTATATTGGTTGGAATTGAGATTGAAACAGAACAAAATGGCATAAAATATCATTAGCTTTTTACTATTTGGGGGCTATTGTGTTGTTCTCACATAATGACTTTAACTTAGTCACCGTTCTTGAGTATCAAAAGATAGATGTGAGGAGACAATGTTCAGCAACAGACTATGAGGGTTGTTGTTTAGTTTATCAAAGGGTATAGATACAGATACATGTGGTAACCTAGAGAAGATATATACCACTTATCGACTTGACATTGATGATGTAGTGATTATGGGGTTAGTTTACTTCATTGAGCTTTTATTGATGGGAAAGAAGATAGGTCAACACATCGACTATATCGTTGATGATTGAGAGGTTTTCTGTAACTTTAAGCGGAGCATGATGGTTTTCAAGAGAACCATTAGGAATCTTTATAATGTTCTGAGGGGTAAAGTTGAATCTCACAAGAGGATGGTAAAAGATAAGGTGGGTGGCATGGAGACATACAATATATCTGGTTGATGTGATCATAAAGGCCAACAAATTCCTTAAGCTAGTACAAGCTTGTAAGAAGGTGTTGAAGAGGAAATCAAATGCAATTGAATGACAAAGATCCAACTAAGGATGAGTTCGAATGAGCCTTGTCTAGATAAATTCCTCATTAGCACCCAAACACCCTCTAAAAGCGCCTCAATGCCTAGAATTCTGAAATGAGGAAGAAGGCCTATATGCAAGACCATGAGTGCCCATCTACGCAACGCCCATGACCACACATGCACGTTACAGCCTATATGGGCGCAAGCCCCCTGAGCGCTCAACATTACCTCGTGCACCAAGCCTGCTCCCCTGCCTGCACACCTATGTAAACCTCGCAAGACCACCTGACCACAGGTCATTGACCCACACGACACCCCCACCTTTACTCGTTTGCAACTGCATCCATGCTAATCTCATAGTGTGCTTACCTAGGCTCCTACCTTCGATAGGCACATTGATGTGTGCATGGCATACGCAGTTGTGCGCCCCAATCCTACGCATGCCTCACCTCTGACGCCCCTTGCTACGCGCTGTCTACCCACTGCGTGCCCCCATTTGGGAGCACTTCGCTTGTCCAGTGCAATTTGGTTGCCCACGCATATGCCTCCATGGCATTTGCTGCCTACTTGGCCTTGTGTTTGCCATATTTGTTATCCTTACTATTTTAGGATTGTTTCTAGAAACTTATGATTTTATTTTTCTTGTTTTAGAATTAAATCCTTGAGAATATTCTATAATTTTGCTTAAAGCTTAGTATCTTGTAATTTTCCTTTTGGTTTGATTTTTACCTTATTGTTTTCAATAGTATTTTAGGCATAGTTTTTGCCTCGTAATTTCAAAAGTTTAATCTCTTTGTAATTTTGATCGATTTAATAAATGAAATTTGAGTTTTATTTAATCAAAAGACTTGTCAATTTTTGTGAGCAATTGAACCCCCTATGCTTCTTTTGTGCATTACTTAGAGTTCCATGTTAAAGACAAATTCAAGCTGGATTTGTCATCAAACTTGTGGAGATTTTCTTCCTTAGAGTAAATGGGCATGTGAATAGTGCAAAAGTATTCAAGTTATGTTACTCCTTGGTCTTGACCATCCTACAAAGGTAAATTGTTCCTAAGTTTTCTTTGAGTTAAGTTTAAATAATCTTAGGTTTTAGTGCCTTTGTCTCTAGGGGTTCACATAACCAAAGGATTCCTAGTTCCAATTCACTAAGGCTCTTATGAAGATAGAGCTTAAGGTTGATTCTAGTGTCCAATTGGTTTTGGAGACTCACTTGGGTAAACCACAAGCAAGGTCTTGCTCGCATCATTTAGTATCAGAGATTTAGCTCTAGGTGGTTATATCCCTTTACTTTCTATCTTTTATATTCCATAATCTAAAATTTTCATTTTTTTTTTGTTCTAAAGTCTTCCGCAACATAATTATAATTGTTTCTTTGTTGTGTTTGAGATTAAATTTTGCATCAAGGCATTTGAATTTGTATTTCGTGTTTGCATCAAGAGGTAGGCTTTTGACAAGATACTTTGACCCATATACCAAGTCAAAAAACCGAGAGAAAAACCTTTCAATTCAAGCCTCAATGGTTGGGAGAGAATCCAACCAATATCCAGAAAACTTCCTAATTTCGACAGACTGTATCTTCCTATTCTAGATTCCAAAAATCATCAAACTAAGTATCAAATTATAGCTCTTTGAGTTAGCTTTCCAACCATACATGTTTCATTAAATTTGGATATCTGTGGAGAAAAAGTTATCGTTGTTCCACTACACACTACCCATTTGAGAATATGTTGCTAGTGAGTTTGCACATAGTTTGTTGTTAAATTGTCATATCTTGCTGACCACTTGTTTGAAAATAGTCAAATTTAAGATCAAATTTAATATCTTTGAGAGAGATTTTTAGCCATATAGAGAACATGTGAATTCGAGCTTTGAGTTGAAAGTAGGAGATGTCTACCTATAAACTTTCCATATTTAGAGATGTCGAAAAAGAGAAAATTTTTTAGATATCTTTACCAGTTCTCTTACCCTTATTTTTTTAGTTCTTTACATATTTGGCTACTACTCTTATGTGTTTAAGTGTTCAAAGGAGATCCAATCATCATTTGGCCATTAAGGGTCCAACGAAGTCACCAATCTTTCCCCCTTACTGAGAAAGAGTCTTATTGCAGTTGCAAATTCTTCCTTGAGTACAATCTTATCAAACCACCATCAAAGTAAGTTGCAACCCTTTCCTTTAAATTCATATATCTTTGATTTGTCACCAGTTGCATCTCAGTCCAAGCCTTGAGCATTACACACCAATTGCTCAAACCTTCCTGAGATTTCTTGTTTCGGTTTGTTTTTTTGTGTGCTTAAAATAGACTTAGATTGCATAATTAGGTGTTGATTTGATTTCTTTCACTTTCCTAGTACACTATACGACGGTCTATAAAGTCTTTCTTACCCTTTGAGTCTTTTTTATTCTAAGCATTTAGTATTTGACTTTTTGCTTATCTTCATCTTAACATCTAGCATTAAACTTGTTGCTTGTCCTTAGTTACAAAGTTTTTGTCACATGGCACTATTTTTTTTTTTTTTTGCTGATATCACTTTAAGTGTTGATTCGCCACAAACAAGCAACTTTGAGTGCATCGTCATAGCACTAAGCTCACAGAAAAGGAAGTTTTACAAAAGGCCTACCAAAGAAAGTTTTTAAAAGTATCCACAAACATACTTATTCTCTATACTTGTTTATTTCTAAACTCTTTGCTTATAGCAATAGAAAGAGAAGGAGGCCATGTAAGTTAAGAAAGATTTAGGGAAGCTCAAATCTAAACCTTCACTTAGTTCATACAAAATCTTGAAGAACCAAGACAAGATAGTTGAGTCTAGTGAGACTAATAGTGATTTAGAGGAGGAGGAGAACAAAGACATCCAAAATGCCTTAGCCCTAGTTGTATTGTTAAAAAGCCCTTAAGTGTCCAACCAAAAGAGGATTCGATAGAGGCACAAAGAGAGAAATTGTTTCATACTAGGTGCATAGTACAAACCACCCCTTGTAGTGTTGTCATAGATAGTGAGAGTTGTTGATGCAATTAGGACCCTGCTAGCAGTTTACCCAAGCGAGCTTCCAAAACCAATTGACACCACAATCAACCCTACGCACAAACTCCTCAAACACCTTAATGAATTGGGCTAGGAACCTTGGTTATGCAAACCTCTAAAGACAAAGACATTTAAAACCCAAGATTAGTTAAACTTAACTCAAAGGAAAGTTAGGAACAATTTACCTTTGTAGGATGAACAAGGCCAAGGATCAAGCCAGCTTGAATGCTTTAGCACTATTCACAAACCTATTCATTCCAAAGAAAAACACTCTACAAGTTTGATGACCAATGAAGCTTGAATGTCTTTTTAACATGTAACTCTAAACAACACATAAAAAGCATAGGGAAAGTTTAATTGCTCACACAAATTGATAAGTCTTTTGACTTAAAGAAAACTAAAATTTTATTCATCAAAGCTATTAAAATTACAAAGACCTTTGGTATATATACTAGCCAAGTTTTCAAAATTACAAGACATAAACTATGTCTAAAATACTCACGAAACCTTTAAGGTAAACATCTCAAACCAAAAGAAAAATTACCAAATCCTAACCTTTAAGAAAAATATAAAATAACTTCAAGAATTTAATTCTAAGATATGGAAAATAAAATTCCAAGTTTATAGAAACAATCCTAAAATAGTAAGGAAAATAAATATGATGAACACAATTCTGAAGGAGTAGCAATGCCTTGGAGGCATATGTATGGGCATCCAAATGACATTGGCCAGACGGAGTGCCCCTAGAAGGAGCGTGTAGTGAGCACGTGCACATAGGAGGAGGCGCTAGGGGTAGGGGACATGCACCGCAGGTGGCAGGGCGTGTGCACTTCAGAGACACTCATGTCTATCATAGGTTCGAGTGCATGTAAGCATGTTGTGAAGTTAGCATGGGCGTGGTTGTAGGCGAGCAAGGGTAAATTTGGTGCTTGGGTCAGCAACATGCAATCAAGTGACCTTATGAGGTTTAACATAGGCACACATACAATAGAACAAGCTTGACGCATGGGGTAATGTTGAATGGTCAAGGGGCTTGCGCGCATATAGGTTGTAGTGCGTGCGCAATCATGGGTCTTGTGTAAATGGGCACTCATGGGCTTGTGTTTGAGCCTTCTACCTTGCTGTAGAGTTTTAGGTGACGATGCTTGTGTGTTGGTCTAAAATTTATTTCGGCAAGGCTCGTTTGAACTCATCATCAGTTGGATCCTTCCTTGTTCTTCAATGACATGTGATTTCCTCTTCAACACTTTCTAGTAGTCTTGTTCTAGCTTAAGGAACTTCATTTGTATCAATATTACTAGTACAAACATAGTGGAGAAATTGACCTTAAAGACCACACCCTACCCGAGGCCCTGTAGAGAGGTTGAGGGCCAAAATTAAGTTTTAGTGTCTTTAGCAATATGTGATTTTGCTGTTAACTCTTAGAATTAGAGTTAGTTTAGTCTCAAATTAGGTGTGAATGAAGTAAAAAAGTTCTTAAGTATGTGTGATTTAGCTAGAATGTTTGTACTCCACTTGATTTAAATAATGAAATGAGTTTGTTTTTAAGTATTTAAATTCTTCATGGGTTTCTGATTATTTTGCCTAAGTATCATGCCTATTTTGTCATAATTTGCTAATTATACTGCAACATAGGTGTAGAAGCAAATTGTTGTAGCATCTATGAACTAAAAAAGAAGAGCAGTAAGCTGGCAGCTCATTAATTGAGCTTGCTTTGACCATGCGACCAGTAGAGAAAGCTCCAAGGAATAGTTGCCACATGTTGGATGAAGCCATTTTAACCATTATTTCATTGCCTCTTAAATTAGGGGAACTTTTTATACTGGAAATGAGAAGGGACAACCTCTATATACAGGCAATGAGGAAAAAAAAAACTTTGTGGAAATTTTCTTAGCAAAATGAAGAAAATGAGATAGGAAAGAAGAGGAGATGTAGACCTCAAAGAGCTAAATCTAGAAAGAAGTTGCTCCAAGACTTGGAAAAGAAAATGCTAGCTAATTTCTTAACAAACCACATTAGTGGATTCATTTTGTCTAATCTGTAAGAGAGTTAAGGATAACCTCTTCCTAATGCACACATTGAGCACTATTTAAAAAAAGGACTAGAGAAAATGGGAATGGATCCTATATGTAAAACTTCAAAAGAAGTCTAAAAACTACTCAGTATTATTCGAGCAACAAAGAAGTGTTGTAGCATTCCTGTAGTATTCAATGCACTTTTACCCCTAATCTAAACCTATTTAGTCCTCTCAAGAGCTCCAAATTGTTTTCCAAGCATATTTGCACTTGCACTTGCCTTACTTTTCCTTTTTGGTCCTATAAATAATATCTTTACTTGTAAATTAATTCCCCTAATCAAGAGCTTATTAACTAGAGTTATTCACTAATCTCTACGGGATGGACCTTGTTATGCTGCAACTTCTGAGTATATACTTGTAGTCTACGGTGTAACACAAGTAAGAGAAGATTGCATTGCACTAGTCTGATATGAAAACCCTAGCCAAATGGATCTAAGAACCTTTATGTTTATGCAAACCCCTAGATCTCATATACTAAAACCCCCAAATCAAGATGATTTCCATCACAAGGAAGAAGATAGAATTGATTACATTGATGATCAAGATCAAGAGAGGAGAAAACTTGTTTCTAAACTCAAGATTTTAATAACTCCACAAGATAGCATGATCAAGGCTACTTGAATGATTCTAGCATGCAATTCTAAAACACAAGAAATGCAAAGGAAAAGTTCATGGCTTAGAAAAATTCAAATTTCATGTATTTCTCAAACTCAAAACTATCTTTTACAATGGAATAAGGTAGGCTTAGCCTCCCAAAAAAACTCTAAAACTAACTTATGGCCATTTTAAGGGGGTTGTAACTCTCAGCTACATCAATACTATAACAACCACTACCTAAAAAGTAACATAAAAAATGTAAATGAAAGGTTTAAAGTTGAAATGACAATAAAATGAGCTTTATATCCAAGATTTGAAAACTCCATCAGCCAACTAGTCTTATTAACCTCCCAAAGTGTATATGAAGCTTCACTTCAAGTAGCTTGAAGTATAGTTCAATTAATTGTTGCTTGACTTGCATTAAATGAAGCTTGAGATTCACTTGAGTTCATTTCATGCAACTTGACTTCCTTCAATGCAAATTAACTTTGTTTAATTCAACTTGAGATTAACTTTAGTTTGTCATAAATGAAGCTCAAGTGCATTTACAACTCCATCTTGGAAGCTCTTCTTGTCATAAAGTTTAGTGGAATGAAATCCTTGAACTTCATTGGAAAGTCTTATTGTATTTCTTGGCCTTAGCCATTGAATAAAGTGGTAGGAGTCTGTTGGTTGTCCTACGAGGTGCAAGTGTACACCCTAAAGTTGTAGCAAACAATGTCCATCCACAGGGATAATTGAACAAAAACTCTTATTAAAAGCTATTGTTTAGGAGAATGGAAGTTACCAAAATTTAGTTTGTTTAAAGACAAAAAATAAACCATGAAATTAAAAGATAAGATTTAGCAAGGGATGTGATCAATATTTTATGCAAAATGTATGAAAACAGGCTCAGGTTAGGGAATTTCACTGCTGACTGCTATAGGATGCTACAACATTCTTGAGTTGCTTACTATCACAGAACAACCTTTATGCCCCTTCCGAAGCTAAACTACTAAGTCCATTCCCATGCTCTTTGTTGATTTTCAGCTTTAGTGTTCTTTTGGTGCATTAGGAAGAGGTTATTCCTAGCTCACACACGAATCCTAACTTTGATTCAGCTAATGAAAGTATTAAGGGGGTCAATTAGTGCATTCTTTCCCAAGTTCACACTAAAAATCAAAATGTAAAGATGACCAACCCATACATTCAAATTAGTCAAGTAGAAATGCATTAATACTCACTAGAAAGCCTGCT
>JAOANK020710527.1:0-11239 GCA_026257165.2 Telfairia occidentalis | reverse complement strand
TCTCTTATGCATTTGATGCATGCAAAATTAATTCTATAAATAGAAGAATTTTCAACTTAATTAAGGTTAATTCAATTATTGAAGTTTCATTAATTATGATTTCCAAAATAGTAGTGTTCTAAGTGTTAGAACATCTTTCTCCCATCAAATTCTCCCTCAATTTTACCTCAATTTGGATCCCACAATCCGTTCTAAGGCCGGAGAATAGCCAAGAAGACTCTTGTGGTGATCCAGCATCCGTTCGTGTTCAATTTCATGGAGAATCAAAGATGATCTTGAGCTTCAAAGGTTAGTAACCTTACTCACTATTTTTCCTCTTTTAATTAAGCATGTTTTTCCTTTTAATTTTTGCAAATTAGAATGCAATTTTGATCCATTCCGCTATGCATACATGTTGTTTAATCCTTCAAACTCATCTTTTTAGCTCAATTTTGGGAGGCCATTTGGAGAGAGAGAAAAAAATCCCAACTCTGTTAATGTCGGTTAAGGTTCTGGAGTGTTCTTGAGAGCCAATGGAGAGATTCAAGGCTCGAGATCACGAGCTTCGCAATGAAAACGAGTGTGGCATGCATCGTTGAGAGTTGTTTCTTTCCTGTTTTAATTTAGTAGTTTTATTGTCTGATTTTTAGAAAAGTTTATGTTTTATATGGTGAAACTGAGTGACAAAACTTTGTTTTAGAGATTTAATGTAATGTTTTGGACATTTTCATTCTTGATTTAATTTAATAAACTATTTCATATTGCAACGATTCGTTTGTGTATTTATATGCTCGAACTCAATTCACTATACTAAGGCTTGACACCATACATTTGCGGTAACGCAAACTGCAAACAAGTTTTTGGCGTTGTTACTAGTGATTTACGGTTATTTAGTTTGATTAATATTGTGGTGAAAATACTGAATTTTAATCTAGAGTGTATTTTATATATTTTTCTTATATATGTTTATGGTTGTATATTTTTGTAATCTTTGTATTTTATGTATTTTTTTCATTGTTGTATTTTTTGTATTTTATGTATTCTTCTATTTGTATTTTATATTTTTTATTGCTTTTATTCTTTATTCTTCGATTCGTTCATTCTTTCATTTTTTTATTCTATATTCTTTGATTCCTTAATTTTTTAATTGGTTTATGTATTTATTCTTTTATTTACTCGTGTTGCTATTTTTGTCTTTTTTTGGTTTTCTTTCTTAGGTTCTATGCTAAGTGCAAACACTACTTTAGAGACTACCCAAGTTTCCTATCTCTTTCCCTTTTTCTTTTTCTTTTTCTTTTTGTTTATTTTTCTTTAGTTTCTTTGTTTAGGTTGTTGAGTGTTTTATTGATCTAGGTTCCTCTGTTTAGGACCTAGATCATTTGGGCTTTCAAACTTCAAAAACTCTGTTAGGTGCAAACCCTTAAGAATTGAATTTAAAAACTCTGTTAACGAACACGACCCATAAAACTCAATCTCAAAAAACTTCAAAATCAAATTTGAAAATCAACCCAAGGAAAGTAAAAACCAGATTACCTTGTTGTTCAAATATCTCAAGGTAAGAAACTTGTTCCTTGTTTGAAATCTATACCACTCCAAAAGAAAGATAGATCAAGTCTCACTTGAATGATTCTAAACATGCAAACAAATACAAGAATGCAAAGGAATTTAGCTCTTAGCTATAATAAAGCTCTATGGCTCTTTCTACTATATTTGTATTTTCAAATCTATTTTCTAAGAAATAATATGGGTGGCTATTTATAGCCTTCAAAATAAGCTCTAACATAACCTATGGTGAATTGAAGGGTTGTAACTTTCATGTCCATCAATACCATAATGTCTACTATCTAAAAAGTAACTTAAAAAAATGAAAAGAAAGCTTTAAAATTGAAAATTACACTGCAATCTCCTTAAAGCCGAGATTGATGTTCAATTTATCCATTCCAAGAGTATGTAACCATCAAAGAGTAAATGTAATTTCAGTTGAAGTAGTTTGGAGTAGCTTGAAGTCTTAGTTCCATTAATGAAGCTTGACTTACCATTAATGGAGTGTGAGTTGCAATTGAATTTATTAAATGCAACTTGAGCAAGACTTCTTGATTCATATCATCCTCCCATTCTTTAGGAAGATTTGTCCTCGAATCCAAAGGATACCCTTGTACAGAGAAAATTTGAAATCATTTGCATCCCAGGGTCTTGCTCTCCTCGATTTCTCCATGACTTTTAAAATTCTGCCATGAATGGATTTAAAATAGAAATTTTGGTGGCTCTTCATATGTAGCCCTTTGGTCTTGTGCTTCCCACATGTTTTGCATTGGCTCCTTGTTGAGGCAATCCTTGAATCTTGCTTGTCAATAAGCATTTTAATTTCCTCGTCATTTGAATCTTCTTCTTGGGGTATAGGATGATTTTCAACATTTTGAAGTGGTTGATCCACCTTTTGACTCATGAGATACTCTTCCTCTTTTGGAATGGATTGTGTGCCTTGTTTCTCCATGGCTTGGTCTCGAAAATTCATCCCGTGACCCAATTTGGACATGTAATTTATGGATTGGTGAACTCAGTCAAATTTTCTCGCATAGCCTTCCAAAATGGATCATCACTAATGTGGTTCACACGATGTCTTCATCCTTGGTGAAACATGGCTGTAAAAACAAGGTAAGGAGACACGAAGGACCACACAACACTCCCTTACGTGTTTACACTCAAAGAAGTTTAGGTCACTCGTGTTTACACTCAATTACACAAATCACTCTTTATAAGCTCTAAATCGCACCTCTCAAAATTTGAAATGGAGAAGTCAAAGTAGTTTGCAATCCAATGAATATTAGCACACTTTGAATACAAACAAGCCAACTTGACTTATGGGAAAAAATTTAGAAATCAAACAAGGAGTTAAATATAAGACCCAAATTGACACAAGCTTATTCAATGGATTAAATAAGTTTGAACAATGTAAATGTATGCAAAAGTTATTGCTGTGGCTAGAAAAAATTTAAGAACAAGCAACGTATAACTTTAAGAAATTAAGATTCAAAAGCTGTAATTTTAAATATAGGAGTTACAATTTGATTTGAAGTTTTGAAAACAATGCTGAAAAATTCAATGTGCAAAATGTAACTGTCAAAATTTAATGTGTAACAACTAATTATTGCAAGAAATCAATATGTAATTGATACGATCAGCAAACCAACAACTTGATTACATAACATCCCAAGTCTAAATTTAAGATATTAAAATTGGGCAATAAATCTTATAGGCTATTAAATAAAATTAGCAAACAAGACAATTAAATAAATATCTAAACAATAAAATATCTAAGAAATAAAATAATAATAATTATAATATATGATTTTAACCAAAACAGATCTAAAACGTTGGAGAATTTATGATTTTAACAAGAAAAATCCTAAAAGTTGGAGAGAAAATGTAAGAAAAATTTGGAAAGTTGGAGAGAAAAAAAAAAAAAGATTATAGGAAGAAAAATCTAGAAAGTCGGAGAGAAAAATAAATAAATAAATAAAGATAATAGGAAGAAAAATTTAAAAAGTTGAAGTTTCACTATAAATAGGGGAGAAGTGATTCATTTTAGGCACAAAATGAGGAAGTCTCTTCTCTCCTCTTGGCACAAGATCAAACCATAAGGAATAATTAGAAATAAATAAGATCACGATCGAGGTAAGTAGCTGATCTCACTTTTTCTTTAAGTGGCTTGGTAGTTTGTCTTTGTTGTGTTGCATTAATTATGTTATATTGCATTACAAGTTAAAACACGTTTCTTTATAAGGAACCCCATGCACTATGTATGTTCATGATCACGTCCAGATCAAGTCATTTTAGGTATAGGCTACACTTCCAAGGCTTATGTTTGGTTGCACCCCTCTAAACCCAACCTTACGTTATGCTTATGTTAGGGGCTAGTAGGGTATGTATGTTGCACCCCTCTAGTCCCATCTTACGTTTATTTTAACGATTGATGTCAGATGCGCCTCTGGCTCTACTGACTGCATGCCACTTCTAATCATCAGATGAGTTAGTTTCGCTTAAGTCTACATCTTTCTATCATGGCAGTGGAACGCATGTTGGAAGCGTAACTGATTACCTCATGTTATGATAAGTTCATATTTTGGGTCCCAATCATATGTTTTTATGACAGATTGCATGTGATTGTGCATTTGGGCACTACCTTAGGTGAGAGCTACTTACTGGGTATATCATATACTCATCCTATGTTACAGACTTTGTAGATAAGAACACAATGTAAGTGGCATGGCTGGACATCACTCAAGGGACCAACCATTAAACTCACTGTTTTTGTCATATATGCATGTTGTTCCACTACGCTAACGTTTTATAGATCCTGATGTTTTGTAAAAGAAACTTTTGTAAGGTCTTTACTACTTGATTAATAAAAGTTTTTATATGTTCTCTTAAATTTTTTTGACCAAAACTATTGAAAAGTCTAGGTATGCATGTCGTAGCGGTCAGACCTTGTTACGTAAGGGTCAAGTCGTTACAGATTACAACACAATTAAAGAGTTTACAACAATATCTTTCAGATCAATCATGCTTTGAAGGAAAAAACAGCTAGAATAAAATAATAACACATGCTCTTGGGTATAGTAGTTTTTCAGAAAAGATTACATAACTGTATACTTTTCACTCTCAAGGTAGATGAATTAAACAATCTTAAAGCAAATAAAGTTGTAGATAAGATCAAGATCTACAAAAATGTAGAAGGTAGCAAAATGAAAAGAATTACAAAAATATGATTTTTGGAGCTTTTTAACAGAATAAGAAGATTATCAAATTGAAACGAACAAACAAATGAACAACAAAATTAAAGAGAAAAGGTAAAGGAAACATATATCCAGTTTTAAGCCTAAAGCTCAGATACCAAATATTATGAAACACTTGAGAATTGAATCTAAAAACCTTATTAACAAACAAGACCCATAGAACTCAATCTCAAAAATTGCAAAATCGAATTTGAAATCAATCAAAGCAAAGTAAAAATCAGATTACCTTGTTGATCAAATATCTCAAGGCAAGAAACTCGTTCCTTCTTTGAGAACTGAACCACTCCAGATGACAGGTAGATCCAGTCTCACTTAAATGATTCTAAACATGAAAACTAGCAGAAGAATGCTAAGGAATTTAGCTCTTGGCTAAAATAAAGCTCTATGGTTGTTTTTAATACATTTTCAAATTTTCTTTCTAAGGAACAATATGGGTTGCTATTTATAGCCTTCAAAATAAGCTCTAAAATAACCTATAGTGAATTGAAGGGTTGTAACTTTCATGCTCATCAATACCATAATGTCCACTATCTAAAAAGTAACTTAAAATAATGAAAAGAAAGCTTTTAAATTGAAAATTACATTGAAATCTCCTTAAATCTGGATTGATATTCAATTATCCATTCCAAGAGTTTGTAACCATCAAAGAGTAAATGGAGCTTCACTTGATGTAGTTTGGAGTAGCTTGAGTCTTAGTTCCATAAATGAGGCTTGACTTGCCATTAATGAAGCATTAGGTTCAATTAAGTTCATTAAATGCAACTTCAGTAAGACTCCTTGGTTCATATTAGATGCTCTCTCTTTATCATCAAGGTCGCAGTTGGGAAGTTTTCATCTCTCTTATCGTGGCAGTATTATTCAGTTTATTTGTCCTTTCTTTGTCCTTGTATGCCTAGTACTTTATACATTATGGACAATGTATACTTTAAGTTTGGCGTGGGTAGTACTTTAGTAGTGTTATGTGTGCATGAGTGATTAAAAACACACAAAGCAATGTGCAAGTGTACATAGTCTTGAGCAAGTGATAAGTATCGTCTCCATAAGAATTAGTGGTAGATTTTAAACTATCTTGACTTAACCTCTTAGTGAATTCAAATAATAATAAAAGATAATTATTTTGCAAATTTTTATAACTAATGCTAGACTAAATTAAATAATAAAATAAAAAGAATGCTTTTGCGATTGAAACGATGAGAATGAATGGGTTCAGATTAAGGAAACATGTTATTTTTCGAGAATGCCGAAACAAAAGAATAGCAATACCGAATTACACAATAATAGTCTCAAATCTTCCCAGATTTCCTAGTTATCTTAAATTAATTTCCATTACCCTATATGAGTTAAACCTGTTGTTTTTGTACATTGGGTGAGTGATTATCTTTAACCTCCTCATTTAGCCAACACAAACCTAATCTAGAGGCTAATGTGTTTTAAAAGCAATCTACTCATATTTTCTCCCGAAACATAGAGAAGCTATTTATGCGTGTTGGCCAAGCAGACATAAACATTAAACAATATGAAACACTTATAAAACAATTCAATCTGACAAACTTTACTTTAAATCCTAAATCAGCTCAACAACATCTCCCTTAATCCTCACTCAATGGTGATTAGTTAATGTTAAGATAAATAAAAGACAGTAACACTTAAACATAAACGGTACATGAGTTCATGATGAAGTAAAATCCTAGAGAGTTGCATAAATCAGTTGCTCCACTAATTCGATAGTCAGAATGATTATTCCACTTCAGCCTTCATGAAGCTTTTGCCTTTTACATACAAGTTTTTCCCTACAAAACTTCAAGAACAGCAGCAACGGTGGAAGAAAATTCTTGCGAAAGAGAAAGACCAAAAACTTAAATCGACAATTAAACTTCAAGAAGGGTATTCTCTTTTATTGGAACTAATCAAACTCCTCCTTATGGTGGCCGCTTCTTCTATTGGTGATTAGAAAACCTATTAGGTTAATTCGTCCACGTGGCTCGCATCCAACGGTTGATTAATTTCTCAAAAGAAAGATTTGTTTCTATATTTGGATTTTCGTTATTTTCCTGCAAATCCTCTATCTGCATTTTGCTCTAGAATTGCTCCATCAATAATTTTGCTAAAATATTGCTGCATCATTTATCTACTAAACATAATATCCATAATCAGCAGTAATTAACCTTAAATTTCTTCTATTTCATTCGAATGCTGGCATAAATAGAATGATGCAACAATATGAAGGTCTCAAAAGTCCTATATGCAAAACAAAGATAAATCAAGCAGTTATTTTATAATTTAAAGACAGTTTACTTATATAAAGGGATGAAATCAAGCCTAAAAAACTCCTAATAAACTTGAACTATTGCTCATCCTCGACTAATGCGTTAGACTTCTAATGGATCAAAAAATATTGTTTTGGCAACCAAAATCCTGTAGCAAATTTAAATAAACACTTAAATGAAAGACTATCAACTATCAAGCTATCTCACATCTCTTTCAGGTCAATACCTTACCTTCTATTCATCTTTCTGCACATTCTACAAATTTTAATTATTCAAAAGGCCCTAACTCTTAGTTAGCTAATTCCTAAGACATCAACTCTATTGTGTAATCCCTCAATCATATTCTCATCCTATTCTCTTCTCTATCCTATCTTCGAATCCCCTAGATTTCAGTATACACAAATTGCTCACAAAATGCTCTCTCAAAACATTTTCACACAACAAAGATTTTGTTCCCTTTAAGTCGTAACCTTTTTTAAGACTCATCACTTATCAGGAATTTCATTCATATTCTTGGTAGCAACCTTTCTGTTCTAAAGACACAATAACATTCAGGCAACACTCAACCCCTCGTAATCCCCTTTTTCTTTTTCTTTTTTTTTTCTTTTTCTTTTTTTTTTTTTGAATATTCACTTTTCTCTTGATTTTCAAGAAGAAAATAGGTGTCTAAAGGGAAAAGAGTGCACTACCAAAAATAGTGGAATGCACTTTACAATTTAAGGATAATTTAGTAAGGTTCAAAAAGGACCAAAGGAACGTAGCATCCCCAAACTGAAAATGTGCATTGTCCACAATGTGCTGGACCATAAAGGTTAAGGGGGGAATCCCCAAACTTAGTCTAAAAATCCTAGACAAGTTTGATCGGACAACAAAATAATCTTCTGATTGTTGGAGCAAAGTTTCCACAAGGATCAACTATACTAAAAGCAGTTTCTTAAGATTAGGCAAAATAGGTGGACTTAATTTTGTAGAAAGAGTATGAGTCAATAAGTTTTCAACCCTAAGATTAGAAACTAAGGCTCTCATATTAGTCAAATGTTATCTCTCATCAAAGGGTGTATCAGAGTCTACTCATGTCGGATCAAAAGGTTTGTTCAGTATGCATGAATTTATCCTACAGATAACAGCTACAATGCTCCACAGAGGCAAAATGATATCCTAACCAAAATATATTGCATTCATAAGGGAAAGATTAAGAATATTAGCGAAGAGTGGTTGAACATTAATAGCCGAGAGATTTTCTTTTTCAGAAATGAAACCAAAGAAGCCAGATAATTTAACTAACATAAATAATTAAAAACAAGTGAGTTTAAATAGAAGTGACAACCAACATCCTTTCCAATCATCGATTTTCAAAAATAGGATTCTGCTCCTCTACAGCCTCGTCATGCACTACAAAGGGTGGTAGTGTGGCTGAGTATGCTCACAAACTTACGCATGTTCAGATTGATCAAGTTCTGCAGCAAGATGTGATTTCTTCCCTCTAGTCCTTGCTTATTGCCTCTGGTCTTAGGTTCCATGATTTCTTAAAGAAAATTTCGTGCAAAATTGATTTACTTGGAATAAGCTATTTCAATGGATCTATTGCTAATGTAATCACACTACCGAATCTTCTAAAGTCTGCAAAAAGAACGTTTTATCATTAATTTCCTTAAGTACAACAATTCAAATATGGTATTTTCACAAATAAAATCTTTGATTTTGTATACTCAAAAATTTTAATAAATGAATATTTCAAATATATTTTCTTCATTCTCTCATCCTCGAATACAACAAATTATTTTCATAATTATCTGCAACATAAGAATTTGAAATTGAATTTGACATAGAGATACTTATGGAAAATTAAAATTGAAATTAAATTTTATTTTTGAATTTGAAATAAAAAAATATGCACGAATAAAATACTCATATCAAATTTAATTTTTCAAATTCAAAAGGAAATTCAAAAGAGTTGGAATAAAATAAAATAAAATAAATGAATTGAAATTTAACGAAATCAAATCTAGCCTAAAAAAAATAAATCAACTTTAAATTCAAAATATTCTAACGAAAACATTCCTAAAATAAAACAAATGAAAAAAAATTGAAAATAGAAACGGGAGCGAAGATAATTTAACGTTATGCTCAGATATTGCTTCTGATATCTTTATGCTTTGTCAAATTTGTTGCAACTGGAGAAAAGCACTTTTGTGAAGAAAGTTCTCTCCCCAGTAATGTTTGATCCTTTGCCCATTGACTTTGAAATTCCTCCCATCGTTTTCATCTCTCAACATGATAGCTCCATATGGAAAAACGTCTAAAATAGTGAAAGGTCCTGACCGACGAGAATTCAATTTTTCAGGAAAAAGTTTAAGTCTTGAGTTGTACAGCAATACTTGTTGACCTTTCTCGAAATGCTTCGAAATCAATTTCCTGATATGTCATACTTTAGTCTTCTCCTTGTAGATTTTAGTATTCTCGTAGGAAAAATAATGATGCTCTTCCTATTCATTTAACTGTAAAAATTGCAATGCTCCAGCTACTGTGGTGTCAAAATTCAGATTCTTTAGAGCCCAAAAAGCTTTGTTCTCTAGCTCTAGAGGCAAATGACATGTCTTACCATAGGCTAACTTGTAAGGAGACATTTCTAGAGGTGTCTTGAATGCAGTTCTATAAGCCCAAAGAGCATTTGGTAATCTAAAAGACCAATTCTTCCTAGTTGGGATAACAATCTTCACCAGGATTCCCTTAATCTCTTTATTAGAAACCTCAGCTTGACCATTGGCTTGTGGGTGATAAGTTGTGGACACTATGTGCTTAACACCATACTTTGCTAATAAATTACTTAGAATCCTATTAATAAAATGAGATCTCTCGTCACTTATTAGAGCACGTGGAGTTCCAAAACGAGTAAAGATATTCTTTTAAAGGAATTTGAAAACTGTTTTTGCATCATTTTGAGCCAAAGCAATTGCTTCCACCCATTTTGACACATAGTCAACAACTAGTAAAATATAAGAGTTACCATTTGATGGGGGGAAAAGGTCCCATAAAATCAATCTCCCAAACGTCAAATAGCTCTATTTCCAAAATAAACGTCAGTGGCATCTCATCCTTGACTTCTAAATTTCCTTCCTTTAGCACTTATCACATGTCTTGCTGAATAGGTAAGCATCTTTGAACATTGATGGCCAAAAGTAACCTGACTACGATGCTTTAGCTACGGTTCACTGCCCTCCAAAATGTCTTCCATATGGTGCTGTATGACAATGTTCTAAGATTGTTGAAACTTTTGATTGAGAAACGCACCTTCGTACTATTCCATCAGAACACTGTTTGTAGACAAATGGGTCATCTCAGAAATAGAAGAGCACATCATATAGAAATTTCTTTAATTTTTACTTCGTCTATTATGGAGGTAATAAACCTGTGGCTAAATGGTTAGCAATATCTACAAACCATGGTAATTCAACATTTGTAATTTGAGCTATAGTAAACAACTGCTCATTTGGAAAAAAGTCTTGAATCTCTGGTTCCTGCAGCCATCTTTTGTTTGTTCAACTCTTGACAGATGATCTGCAACATATTTTTTCGAATCTTTTTTGTCTTTAGTCTCTAGGTCAAACTCTTGTAGTAGAAGCGACCATTTGGCAAGTCTTGACTTTGCATCCTTCTTCGCCAACAGATAGCAAATTACTGCATGATCTGTAAAAATAGTAACTTTAGAACCTATTAAATATGATCTAAACTTTTCAAAAGCAAAAACTACGGCTAAAAGCTCGTTCTTTGTAGTTGTGTAAATCAATTGTGCTTCATGTAAAGTTTTGTTGGCACAAAAAATTGGAGAATCATCTTGTCATCCTTCTATTCAAGCATTGCTCCAACAACAAACTCGCTTGCATCATAATCAACTCGAAGAGTAAACTCAAATTGGGTGCTGAAATGATTGGTTCAGTGATCAGTGCCTTCTTCAACATCGGAAAAACTTTTAAACAATCTGCATCAAACTCAAAAGATTTGTTAGCTTTTAATAACATTCAAAGAAGTTTGGAGATTTTAGAGAAATTCTTGATGAACCTTCGGTAAAAACCCGCATGGCCAAGGAAACTCCTAATTTCCTTAATAGAATTTGGTGGTTTCTGAAGGAATCGAATTCCCAGCGGAAGCGGTTGAGCGCTTAATGCATTCAATCATGAATTTGGGTAGGAAGAAAAT
>JAOANK020710224.1:0-11242 GCA_026257165.2 Telfairia occidentalis | reverse complement strand
AGCTATGATTTTATTTATTTTAAATTCGGGACCCCAACTATTTTTATTGTCTTTTTTAACTTAGTTATTTATGTTTTTTATCGTTCGCTTATTTACTCTTGATTTGACCATCGTCTTGTTTAAAACTAAAAAATAACGTCAGTTGTGATCGAGTAAAATGATATAAATAACGAACCCTCATTATATATTTGCAAGAAGTGTGCTTCTATTTATTTATTTATTTAACCATCACTGTCATTACAGATTATAATATATTGCTCTTCATACGCATGGATTAACGGTGTTTATTAATTTTTATAAATAATAATAAAGACACACCCTTCACGATCAGATAGGACGATACTAACAAGTGCATTCCTGGTCATTTATTTTTTGAACAAAGAATCTCGAACCAACGTTATTTATTTATTTTTATAAATTAAATCCTACCCTTCGCCCAACAAAGCCGTGATCACATTCGACGATAATAATAATTCTCGTCGTGCATTTATTTATTAGAGGAAAAAGAAAAAGCATTTATTTTTAAGAGCACCCAATGCTTATTGATGTTTAAAGCTCCGTACACATAATCACCATCTGACTAGATTGGCTAGTAGTACTCGTGACGCCAAGTGATATGATCCCAATAGGCTTCATAGTACATCCAATTTGTTCAATCTTTTTAGTCAGTTGGATTGCACAGCCCGTTTGGCCCTCGTAAGAAATTCTATACAACATATTCATAAAACAACACAAACATCATAGTATGAATAAAACATAAATGATCATTCACATCTAAGTATATGTCTATACTCAAAATGAGTCTATTGTCAATGGCCATAGACTTCTGGGTGCAAAGGTCTGGACATTTCCAGAACTTATTGAGGACCAGCAAAATTAGGGTTTCCATTGTCTGTGGTACAGTGGATTTACGTTGGATTAAAAGGTGAGGTACAACATAGAAATTGAGACGTGTAGAATATAATGTATAGTAGAATTGTAATGACCTGACCCTTACATAACAAGGTCCGACTGACAACGACATGCATACCTAGACTTTTCTGTAGTTTTGGTCAAAAGTTTTTAAAAGAACACATAAAAACTTTTATTAATCAAGTACCCGACGTTGAACTTGAGATGGTTTTTTATCATCCCTCTTATAACATGGCCCTTACTCATTTTCTTTTTTGGCCCATTGAACATCGATGGAGGATTTCTCTTTCGAGTTCCTGACATTAGGTTGGTACAACCTCTTTTTAGGGCCCGACGTGTGTTTCCAGCGTCACACTAGGGATCGCGATTATCTCATCGGGCACATCGATCCCACAAACTGAAGACGATTAAATCGACTCAGCACCATGTGCGATCCATTCATCGAGGAATGCAATCATCTCACCAACCACCTCAATCGCACTAACAGAACACGATTGAACCAGCTTAGCACCGCGTGCGATGGTCTCATCGTGGATCACCATCGTCTCATCGGGCACATCAATCGTAATAACCAAACACGTTTGAATCAGCTCATCTAAATATGCGATCATCTCCTCGGGCACCTCCATTCCACTAACCAAACACGATTGAATCGGCTCATCTGAACGTGCAATAGTCTCATCATGGATTGCAATCATCTCATCGGGCACCTCTATGTCATCAACTGTACCGAATTTATTGGCATTGTCTATTCGATCAACTACATGTGAACCCAATAAGACATCATCACCTCCAACGTCCTAGGCCATATTGGCCTCTTCAACAACATTGTTGTTGTCAACATTAGTCTCATCCGCTTAACGACTAGTGTCTTCCTCCACACCCGTTACAAATTGAGTGGAAACAATGTTCTGATCCTCTACCAACTCTAGATTATTCTGGTTCGAGATGGATGTCGGAAGATTTGCCCTGTGACCACATGAAACATAACGGGCGGTATTATTATATGCCCAGCATAACTTGTTAAATGCATATGAAATTAAGTGGATACCTTAGTAATGAGGCCCAAGTATTTATGTATCTTCTTCACCTCACCCTTAATCCCTCTGACCCGGTCTATTAGCAGCTTCAATTGTTGGTGTAAATAGAATCAGGTAACAACGTTCTTCTTAATCTTTGATTTCAACGTAGATCTCCCAGCTTTGGAGCCTCCTTCACGACTAGTGTTTCTAGCTGTCATAGTCTCACTCATCTAATGGAATACATTTCGTCCATGAGCTGCAATGCAAACCCTCGTGGGTTGGGATTTGGAAGGATGTGGGGGTGCAGAGGAGGTTACTAAATCTACATCGAGGCCCTCCATACGAGCATTCATGTATCAGACCTCCTCTTTAGACATCACTACATCTGGGTTCACAATCGTCTACAAGTACAACAACAAAATAAATAAATAAACTAATAAATAAATAATTAAAACCAATGTCATGTATCTTATTGTGTGGAATGATAACTAAGTGACTTGGGAAATTTTTTCACCTGTGGCAAATTGAAAACCCCAATCTCGAGTTGTTTGTAGTTAGGCATTCGAGGACATGACCACCGAAGAATGCGTGGTATCTCAGTGTGGTTCAATTTGGTGGCAAACGTACCATCGATAAAGGATATAATTTCATACGCCCACACCTGTGCGAATCTATATGATTTAATATAAATTGCATGACAAATTGATGATAATGTATCAATGCAAAGTAACATACGTATACCTATAATATGTGGCCAAAAGCAAAAATGGCATACTTTGAATTGGTCTTCTTTGGTTGTTTTTACATGTCATCTAACTTTCCAATGGCTGCAGAACTTAGGCTCTTCAACATACGTTCAAAGAAGTAGGAAAACCAATCGTAACTCTTGAAGGCATCGCCAACTTCTATAACCGCCATCATATTCTAGTCAACGAGAGTCTTCATATCTTTGCCAGTTAGACGTACCTCTACAAAAATAAACAACCCAATCTTAACAGCATCATCATCTCTCTCGAACTGAAAATCTATAAACATGGTTTCAACATCCAAACATTTCACTTGATCCATGTTTGGGAATACAAACGATCTTACTCTTCCCAAAATCATAGGCTTCTTTGCAACAATCTGTGGAGGCCACAGTCCCGTTATGATGTTGAACTCCAATTGCAAGAAGGAGACCTTGGTGCCGCAGACGTTGAAACTCATGACACCTTCTTTATGCTCTTCTATTTTCCTAAGGAGAAGATGATGCACTAACTAGTCGTTGAACATTAAGTTCATATCCAAGTGAGAACCGAATACGATTTTCTTGAAAAGAGCAAGATGTGATTCAGTCAGCTTCTGCTTCACTGTTCTATAGCATGGGTAATGTGTGCCAATGACGAAACTTACGTAGTGAAGTACTCATTTGGGACAATCTTGGTTATTAGGTCCATCTCCATCGTGCATTTTCGAATTATAGTCTGGGAAGGATAAAATGTGCCTCAAATCATACTCAAGCAACAAACCATTATGATGTTATAAATCGCAATCTCGTCAATTTGTAGAACAGCAAGTATAATGCGATCACACTACTCGATGGTCCTATAGAGATACATAGGATAACTAAGGGATACTGAAAGTAAACATGTTCTGGTGAGAATAGATATGCAGTAGTCCTTTATTTCACCGAGATAACAAACGCAAACACTTCTACCGTTGCGAGTTTTATTTAACCTAAGATTCCAACGATCGAAGGATAAATAGGAATGGAACCCAAATAAGCATTTTAGCATTTAAAAATTTGAACAATAAATTTAAAAGACGTAAGTAAACTAGTTTAAAGGAAGAAACACAGTAAAATTAATTGGTCGTAAGTCTTTGTCAGCGAAGTGTTCAGCAGTTTAATTCATTTAAATATAGAATAGAGATTACGGTGAATGAACAATGTGAATAGAACGTAAAAAGAAATATTGAACTCACATTGAGAAAAAGGAAGAAGACAAATGATGGGAACCGCAGTTGCTAAGTTTGAAACAATGGAAAAACGATGTATACAACTTCCGAGCGGCTATGATTTTTGAATCGAAGTTAAATGTTGAGGGCAGAGGACGAACAGAAGTGTTGATTATATATTTCATTTTTTCTTTAAGCATACTCAAATTTTAAAAATAAATAAAAAGAAGGAAGAAGGCAGAACATGATCTTTCTATTGGATTATGCAATCGGGTACCTTACAACTTATTGACGTGATTACTCGATCGTCATATATCAGAAAACACGGTCATTCTGTAAAGTTCATAACTAATTATGCTATGCGATTGTGTTACATCGAGATATGCAATAAAAACTTGTTTTTATCTTGTATTTTTTATTTCTTTTTTTTTTTACTTTTTTTAAAAATTATTAAGATACTATATCTTATATAGAATACGGAAAGTTGAAGTGTCCACTTGAACATTCGGACTATATACCAATTTTATCCTCAGCTGGAGAAATCTCAAGTACTCTATATCTACAACAGCAAGCATGTCCGACGAAGAGGTGAACAGTCCATTCCAACCCAAAGGCATTGCTCATCACCTGCCAAATAACGACGAGTCTGAGCTCAATGAAATTAAATAGAAAATATGTCGATTCTATCATCAGCTTGAGAGCGCTCTGCACGACCGATCCATTATGAGAGAAAGAGAAAATAATTGTGGAGACTTAGCGAAGCGGCTAATGGAACAGTTGGAGACACTTAAGAAAAAGTATGTGGAACTGCTCCAGACCATCGTGGACTTAGAGAACTAGATTGTCACTGCAGAGTCTACTAGAACTAATTTATCGTCATGCCCTTACTTGTACTTCTTGTAGGAAGTTGTATTTCTTTATTATCTTACAATATTATTGTTTCGTTTTTAATTAATTAATGACCCTTTACCTAACCTATATAGGAAAATGAAAAGGTGTTAATGGCGCTTTGAAGACAACTGAATGCAACATTAACTTCACTTTCCTCCAAACTAATTCATACAACTTGCTTATATATTATTAACAGAGGCTTTGCAACTTTTAACAAATAAAATACGAGATAAGATTGTAAATGACATGGCATCCAGGGGAAAACCACCATATATCATTATCGATGGTTCGAGTGACGATGATTCAAGAAATTTTAGAGTCCCATCGAGGACCCTACAAATGGGGAGTGTACGTCTATTCGATATATCGCCGGAGAAGAAAGTCGAATCCAAGGAAATCCACGTGTTACGCTGGTAGCGACCCAACAAGAGTTTCTAGAATTGAAGAACCGAGTATTCTTCACACAACACTACATTCGAGTAGAAGAGTCAAGATGGCAGGTTACTAAAAGGAGTGCGAGATATCCTCCAAGTGGAGAAGGAGAATGAAGAACTCGTGGCAAAGGTCACTAATTTAGAGTTTCGTCTACCAAAGTCCACTAAAAGGACATTTTTTATAATTTATCGTTTCTTTTATATATATATAAATGAACTCTTTAGATTTCTACTAGTATGATGCTAGACTATCTCACCATCCAACGATAACATTGAATTTAATCCAGCATACTTAAATATTAGACACGATGTTATATTACGAATCTTGCATACAATCGTTTTGAACGATTAAAATTGTAATGCGATAGTGTTCACTCGTCTAAACGTCTACGCGATCGTTGCGTTACATTAAAACTGTAACACGAAACACCGTCTACTAAATAGTATGCACTATCGTGTCATTTTATCAAAACTTCAATGCCATCGTCTAAATCTTCAAAACATTTGCCCGATCGTGTAACAAATTTCCACTCGATGGTACAAGATGTTGGGGTTGATGCCCTAAATCGCGTAAGTTTGGTGGTTTGTAATCTTTGTACACAAATTATTTATTTAATAAAATGAGGTGTTATTTTATTTGACATTTAAGATGCATTGACCCAACTCAATAAACTAAGATCCAAGGTTATTTTATGTAATTTAAACATGTATGTGGTAGACATACAAGTAGATCATATTTAAGTAATAACCTAAACAGTCTATAGTATATGAATAAGGTTGGGTACTTTATCCTTGTAACACTATTGGATACGGCCCACTTTGTAATTTTTACAAGAGTTGTAAAGTGTTACAAACGGTTATGACCCCAATCGTTCATGTGAAGACATGTGCATGAAGGTATCCTGTACAAAGAGTTTGTATAAGACCAGACCACCAAAATGATTAGTTTCTCTTTATAACGTCGTTGCTTGAAGAGATTAACATTTCACTAGAATGATCATAGGTGACTCGACCTAAATCCTGAGTGAGTTATGAACTTCTGCCTATGAGGGCAATCCTTTAATCTGTATGGGTGAGAGTGGCTGAGTTTGCCAACTCAATAAGCCTACCATTTTTGGGACTTCCCCGAGTAAGTAGCTGAAAATACAGCAACACAAGATGAAATTCACTTCTTCCCGTCTCGAGGGTAAGTAGATGAATTGTTCCCTTAAGGGTTGATTCTGGGGCTTGAACAATGAGGTATCTCACCCTCTCACTCGCCAGAGAGGGATCTAGTTATAATTGGACTGTAACTAATTGTTCATTAGAGGGATTGGTGGTACTTAAGAAGTTAGATATAACTATAGAGGTAAAGTGGGCATTTTGACTGAGCTATTGTTATGGACAATTCGTGAAGGGAAGACTTACTGTTGATTGATTAAATTCATGGACATAAAAATATATCTACAGTGCGAAGAGTGCAGTTGTCAGTTTTTAATGGACTGACCGACAGTTAATGAATATCAGTTAATTAATTAAAGAGTTTAATTAATTAATTTTGTATCATTGGATCTTCTAACCTGTAGGTCCATAAGGTCCACTTGCTAGCTCACTAATGATTATACAAGGAATAACATTTTGAGAATAATTTGAATTGTTCAAATTATTTGATGAAATATTAAGCTATAATGTATAATGATACTTTATAGTATATGGTTAACTATAAATATGATTTATAATTAAACTATATAATATGTGAGAATTTAAACATTTGAATAAGATTCAAATCTTATTTATATGAATGAGATTCATATAAATACTATAGGTCAAAATTTAATATGGATAGGATTCAAGTTAAAATCGTAAGTTAAGAGAGAAATATGCATTTAATGTGATTAATGTGCATAATATATAGTTAATTAATTATTAAATAATTAATTATTTATATTATTTATTTATTATTTTAATTATAATTTTATTATTAAAATTAAAATTAACTCCCTACTAATGGGGAGTTGATGGGGTACGTGGGAGGGAATTAAGCCAATTTCCCTCCCATTCCCAATCTGAATTTCACGATATATACCTCTGACTTGAGAACACAGAGGTTGCTGAAAAAAAGGATACATGTTTTCGTTTCCCTCACAAAACTAAGAGATCCCAGAATCTAAGCTTCTTGATCCTTGAGTATAGAAAGTTCTCTGAGTGGTGGTGTCCATTATTTTTACATTGCTTGGGATTGTTCGTGAATTGAAGAAGAAGTTCTACAACAGGGTAAACGTTTCTTCTCTTTACTCTATTTTTGGCTTTTATGCATGATTTTTTTCAAGTTGAATATTGAATACATTGGCGTTCATATGCTTCAGCGAGGAATTTGATTCCTTCAATTAGTATTAGAGTTAAGTTGCATGACTTCAATATTGAATTTGGAACAAAAATTTAGAGAAAAGGTTGGTTTTTTTCCTGCATTTTGAATGTTGGTTTGCAAAATGAATGTTTTCAAATTTTGGCACTTAGTTTATTGCTTTAATTTGATTAAAGTTGTAAGGGCCCGTTGTTTTGAGCATTTGATTTCTGCTATCGAGTTTGTAAGTCGGTGTCTTGAAGATTGGCAAGAGTTGCTGCAAGAACGGAGCAAATGGGAAGGATTCAGAAGCAGAGAAAAGAAGAAAAGTTGCAGCATCGAGTATGGTATTTAGATTTGATTTTCACGTTGCGTAATTATCTTCGTTAAGTTTTTCGAAAGCTAGTAACTGGATAATCGAACTAGTCATTTGCTGAAAAGATAAACAAATTCTATTAGTAAATTGATTAACTCTATTTCCTTAATCCAATCAATTTTAGCAAATTTTAATAACTACCCAAGCTTATTTAATTTGCAACGACACTTTAGTGAGTCAGAACAATCGCCACCAAGGGCCAGTCAATCACTCCTTCACTAAATCAAGACGTTCTTGACTAAACACTAATACCAAAATAACTTTTATTTCATTTAGCATTTAGTTATCGTTAATTCGGTCAAGAATTTACTAACACTTAGTAAATCCTATAAGTGTAGACCCTCCATTTTAAGATTTCAGAGGTCGGAATCAAACATGCTCTCGAGGGAAAGACAATGTTGAAAATAGACCTAAGAAATCCTATCCATTTCTGGAGTTCACGGTGTTCTGAATCCCATGTTACAAACCCTCTGACTGGATAGACACCTATTATTATGCCAATCAAGTGCAACATAGGGAATCTGACGGTGTGACCTAATGGAGGACACTGTAGGACTTGTTGACACATATTCTTCACCCACTTACTATCAACTACTTTCCTATTCACCTTGTTCTTGATTTATGCAAACACTTTCTGAATGAAGCAGTCACGGTAAAAGCGAGACGAAACCTTGCATAAATCTCACTATGTGAACTCTTAGGGACGTGAGAGCTATAAAATAATGCATCATATGCACTATTTCTCTCCCACTAAAGTGTTCAATATGGTTTTTGGGCATTCTTTAACTTAGGTATATTTCGACTAATAAAACAATCTAAGTCTAGGTGATTAGTCCGAGTATAACGTTTATACTAGATTTTAACCTACGATGTCTAGGTGATAAACCATTTATTACCTCACATCACTCACGCATGCTAATAAAATCGGGTTAGCTCAACTCAGATGCCAGCTCGATCCCCAGGTAGCAGGTGTTCCGTAAAACGTCAGCTTAAATACTTCCAACCTTAGACAGAATCTTGTCGGGTGAGTTTTGTAGACTTAGTTTTATAAGAAATCGACCTAATTTAACTATTAAAGTAGGTTGATTTTGATTGATTAACCCTAAGTGAGCATGCGGTTTATCTGAGTTATAGATTTTAAATGTCTAATTGATTTTATAACACTTATAAAATAAAAGACATATATAAAATAAAAGCATACATCCATAGCATACATCCGCACTTATATCATAAATTAATATAACACTTGTACTAATTCTCATAATATTAATTCATGCATACTATATATTATAACATTTATAACATACTTGCAATCATATCATAAATTAATATGAAACTTATACTAATTCTCATGATAATTATTCATGCATACTATATTATAACCTTTTATAACATACTTGCAGTCATATCATAAATTAATATAACACTTATACTAATTCTCATGATAATTATTAATGCATACTATATATTATAACATTTATTACATACTTGCAATGCATGACTAATTCTCATGATAATTATTCATGCATACTATATATTATAACATTTATTACATACTTGCAATGCATGAAACATGATTATCCTATGGTGGGGTTTTTAAATTTATATGACATACATTATGCATAAAAGATTTAATTTAATTTAAACATACCTTCACAATGCATAAATCAATTAAACAAGCTAAAATGGATTGATTTTGGCATCTCAAGCACACAAATAGCTAAATTGTTACAAAAATAATCTCTAAATTATGCTTGAACCGACCCGAACCGGCTTGAACCATGTGAAAAGGGACTAAACCGGCCTCCAAAACACTAAAGGAGTGTTGAACTGGCTGTAGGAAGCTAAACCGGACTAGACCAAGGGCTAAACTGCCCAACCTTCATGCGTGCTCCTTTTCTGGATTTGAAGGGTAGCGTCGAGACGCTGATGAATAGCATCTCGACGCTGTCTAGGAAGTAGCTAAAAAACTGCTTCTGTCCAGCTACAACTTTGCTCCAATCTTCGAAATTACATCCTAATTTCGACTCTAATTGACTCCAACAAATTACAAACCCTTTACCACACATTTAAGCCCTTACATAACCAAGCAATTACAAATTATTTCATCAATTGAAAGATTAAAAGGATGCCAAAATCACAAAACTCCATTTTCGTACCAATATGCATTCATCTCATAAATTCGACCCCACCAATGCAAATTGAGTGCAATTAGCATGCTCTGATACCAATTGAACGATTAAATAACATGCATGCACAGCGGAATGGATCAAAATGCACTCTAACTTGCTAAATTAAAAGGATAAACATTCATTAGTTAAGAGAAAAAACATAGAAGAAATAAACCAGCCTTTGATGCTCAATATCTCCCTCGATTCTCCATGATTTTGATCAGGCACGGATGCTGGACCACTACGAGAGTCTTCTCGACTATTCTCCAGCCTTAGAAAGAATTGTGGGATCCAAATTGAGATGAAATTGAGGGAGAATTTGATGGGAGAAGATTGTTCTAACACTTAGAACAAATCTATTTTGGAAACCAAAATAAAAATGAAATTCAATCATGGAATTAACCTTAATTAAGTTCAAATTTTCTCTATAGAGGTAAAATGATACTTTTGCTTGTCTCAAATGCACAAGAGATTGACACCTCAATCTCATGCATTTAGTGGGATTTATGGCAACACAAGAAGATGACACCTCAATTTCTTGTAAGGAAAAATCATATTAGTTGATTTTTCCACTAACTTGATTTTTCCTTTTAATTTCCCTTTCTCTTTTTGATCAAATCCAAAATAAAAGAAAAATGTTAAATTAAAACTACTTTAATTTAATGATATTATTTTAATATCAAATATCAAAATAATATTAAAACCACACCGATCCCGATTTTTCAAAAAATCAATTTTTCCGAGTATGAATCCTTATTCATATATATAATATTTAAATCTCATTTAACTGTTGTTCTGAACTTTTCTTGTACGTTTAATTCGCAATTAAACGTTAAGACATTAAATATATCAAATATATTTAATGCTCACTCCCTTAATCAAATTTCAACGTTTCGAATTCATTCACCACACAGTTCTAAGGTTTTATCCGATGTGAGCTAGTCGAAGGACCTAATAGACCTATAGATCATGAGCTCAAACGATTCGAGATTAATCGGTTAAACTCTTTAACCTAGTTAACCAATATTCGTTAACTAACGAGTCACTCCACTAAAGCCCGTAGATGCACTCTCCTCACTATAGATATATTTCTGTCCATTCGATATAACCATGATTAGTAAGTCGACCCTTCACAGGTTGTTCATAATCTCAACTAGGTCAAAATTATCGTTTTACCC
>JAOANK020710122.1:0-11242 GCA_026257165.2 Telfairia occidentalis | reverse complement strand
AAATGAAAATTTATAAATAAGGAAAACCAAATTTAATAAAAAAAAACATAATGTTTAAAAACAAATTGTAGGTAAAAGAGAAAAAAAAATAAGAAAGAAGAAAAAAAAAACAAAGCAAAAGAAAACCAAAATAGAAGCAATCTTAATAACCAACCTGAAATTTACCCAAAAAATACATAAAAAAGGGACATGATAGGCAAAGCAAAATATATAATGACATATAATAACCCTAACTTCACAATAAAAGAACATAATAGACCAAAGTACAATTTACAAAGCAAAATATAATGACATAGTACTGAAATCATAGCAAGCAACTAAACAAATGCAATGTAAAAATTTAAGAAAAACATATTGGAATCGATCTCAGACTCCCATCGTTAGAAAGATTTTTTTTTAAAAAAGAAAAGCGATGAATGTATATGCTAACATTCAATATCACTGAAGAAAGGAAAAAAAAAGATGATATTAAGGAACATAATTCAAAATACTTAAAAGGTCAACATAATACTTGTTAGAGAAAAGAAAAAAAATTATCACATAAAAGGTACAAAAACAAAAAAGAAATAAAGGAAAATAAAATAAATAAATAAAACAATAATAGAAAAATAACAAATTGAACGCAACCAAAGAATGAACTAAACTAGTTCCAAAGAAACTAAAACGTTAAATATATATATATATATATATATATATATATATATGTTTGTGTGTGTGTGCGTGCACCCGCATATATATAGATATATAGATATGAAGAAGAAGAGAAAGTAAAAAAAAGTGGAAGGGCGCGTGCGTCTGTTGGAGATTGCCACGGATGGAATTGCATAGAAAATAATTGTGCACAATTTTTTTTTAAAAGAAGTAAGTATATAATAATAATAATAATAATAATAATAATAATAAAATATCGTAAAATGTGAGAGATTTGAAAATTAAAATTTTTTGTTTTTCTTATAAAGAAAACTCTTTTAAACAAACGCTCAAACTTTCCTATCCTTTTTTCCTTCCTCTCTCTCTCTCTTTTCTCTCGTCAAACTCTCATTTCCCTTCCCTCTTTTATTTTTTTCCAACTTCTCTTCCTCTTTTTTTCTCTTATTTTTCTTTAAACCAAACTTCCTACACTCACTTTTTACTTCTTCTCAGCAACATTTTTTGTTTTTTTCAAATTAGCACAACCGAACAAGAGTAAAAAAGAAAGAAGAAATAAACTCTCACCTCCGAAAAGGTATGCTCTTCAACTCCTCTCTGTTTTTTTTCACACGCATACACTTCTTTTTACACACACCTCAACTTTTTTTTTTTTTAAACAATGTATTAGAGCTAATTAGAAAGAAAGAAAGAAAAAAAAAGTACCAATAAAATAAGCAAAAGAACGCAGGTAGATCTAAGAGAGACGAGCAACAAATAAAATTGAGTGGTAAAGAAAGAAAATGAACGATGCACGAATCTAAATATGCATGGGAGTTATAGAGAAAGAAGGAAAAATTATAATTATAATAATAAATAAAAAATAATAGTAAAGTCTCTAATACCTTTGCTAAGATATATTTTTTTTGCAGGGGGGTTTACAAAAGTGGGGAAGTTCAAGCCTTTTCTCTAGTTGAAGGTAGTTTGAAACGTCTTCAACTTTGAGATAAGTGGCCAAGATCTAGAATGAACAAAAATGTAAACTCATCAAATGAGGTGCGATCCTTGGGAAAGAAATCCCTATTGCAACCTCCAACTAAAGTTTGGGTTTTTTGTTACTCTGGACTTTGGATGAACCTTTTTTTTATTTTTTATTCTAGCCTCCTTCTTCATTAATGTAGACGCGTTTTATAACTCAATCCATTTCTACTTTAAACCCCAGTTTCACTGTAATTTTCCTAAAATTTGAATCCATGCCAAAACTGAATGTTGCCTTAATTGACATGCAAAAATGAGAACTTTTTTAGAGAGGAAATAATAACATTCCAAAATAAACTCTCTCTCTCCCCCGCGCTTTCTTTTTGTTTTCTTATTGCTTTAAAAAAAGTGTGAATAAGAAATAAATGACAAAAAAAACCCTAAAACAAGGTTAAAAGAACAAATGAATAAATAAATAAAGGCAAATAAAATAATAAAAAGGGGACAAAATAGGTGGCTACACCTGTTGTAATTAATGACCCAACGACTACTTTGCAGGGAATAGAAGATTTAATAGAGCCGTAATTATCACAAAGATACGTTGGAATATTTTTATTAAAAAATTATTGATTTTGCATGGACTATTTAGCGGATTTTTAAACTAACTTTTCTCTAAATGATTGATTTGCCCTAGAAATTAACTCTATTTATATTTGTAAATAACTTTTCCTTTTCCTCATCTTCTCTAATTACTTTCTTCCTCCCTCTACAAGACCGATCGTGAGAAAGAAAACACAGTGTCTCCTTGCAGAAAATCCAAGAAGGTACGCAACTTTGATGTCGATCTTTTACTTGACGCCCTTTTATCTGCTTCACCAGAAAAGTAGAATCCACCTCCACCGGTGACAGAAAAGAGAAAAACCAAGAAAGCGGTGATATCTTCCTCTCTAGTCAAAGTTAAACACATTGTAGAGGAAGTCTTAGCTGCAGTGCAAGCATCAGAGAAAGAAGGTGAACCATCCATACCAACCACTGAACTAGAGTCCAGATGGAAGAGGAACCCAAGGCTCAAGTTGAAGAGGTGCACGAGGTCGTACCACCCACCACAGAGGAAGAACAACAAGAAGAAACGGTGGTCGAAGAAGTCGTTGGGAATGAAACACAAGATAAAGACCTCATCGTTACAGAGACGCACGTTGACCCGTCGCCAGGTTCTTCGAAGAGAAACAAGAAGAGTAAAAAGAAGAAGAAGGCTATTACGATCTGACTTAAGACAACCTTAGGACCGTTACTACATACACGCTTTTAAAACTTAAAGGAAGTTTTCAACAAAACTTTAATTGGGATCCCAAGAAAACATAGTAAATCAAGAAGTAACTAACATGTGTTCTTTATTACAAATTGAATTTTCAAGTACATGAACCCTAAGACTAATGCATAATTATAATAACCATGGTCTGTCACATAGGAACTCTTCCTCATCATCCACCATGATCGTTACTGTCGTTACCTGAAAAAAATTTAAACATAAAAGGTTGAGTATTTTAACAAATACCTAGTAAGTAACTCCACTTACGGGGTCAGACTTTCACACACACGCATTCATGCAAACTCAACTTGTAGTCTTTTGGGACCTATCATTCAATGGTTGACAATATACTATACTTACCATGCTGGGTGAACAACCACCTGTATCCCACCATGGTGTCATCTCACTGTGGATACAAATGTTGGACCCTCGATTTAATTGAGGGAAGTCGACTTCCACTGATGCTAGATGACACCCATTCAACATAGTCGAATTCCCGCCCAACACTAACCCTTTGGGTGTATGAGGCAATTGTCACCCTCATATAAAACATGGTTCATTGTTCTATAGTTCATGCAAGGTCCCACATACAAACAACATGAAATCTTAACATCTACATCATGCATGTCATATCAAAATAAATATTGTCACATCACAATTCACCAAACAATTCTCAAGCATGCTTATATACATAGTAGTATATAACCTAAGCATATCAAAGTCACACATGCTGCATCACATTTCACGACTTGCTAATTCATACATGTCATATCCTTCTATTTACAAACTACCCTACTGATAGCACACTGAAAAGTGTTATTTAGTGCCTAAATTATAGAGGTTTCGTGGGATTTTATGTGTACTTTGATGCATGTATTGTTGATTTTGTAGGAACCAATTTTGAGGCAAAAATAAAGATCTATGTCGATTCGGGGTGAAAAACGGTCCCAAGATAAGTAAAAACGGCTAAGTAACAAAGAAATAGAGCCCAAATGAGTGCAGACCCAAGAGGCAGTGTTGAGACGCCATGAATGGACATCTCAACGTCCATTTCTACAAAAAAAGGCGCTGGATGATGAACAACATCGAGATGCTGTTGAAAAAAAGCTCCAAAGACACATGACGTGCTCGCAGTGCCCGCCCATCTACACATTCGCGCGCATCCGTACGCCCAACCCCACTAGCATTTGTATGCGCGCCTCCATCCGCTTAGCGCGCGCGCCTCCTCTGCACAACACGGGCGCACACGCGCCTTACTCTTGCTGCACATGGGCAGCATCTCGACGCTACCCACAGCATCTCGACACTGCTGATTTTTTATCGGTCAACTCAGAACGTGTGTTTTGACTCTTTGACTTGGGACCAGCATCTCGACGCTGTCCACAATGTCTCAACGCTATCAGCAAATTAGTATAAAGTCTCATTTTCACGATTAGGGCTGGAGAGCTCAGCTTTTGGGATGATTTCGATAGAAATCGAGGGAGAAGTATGTGGGAAAATATTCTAGAGTTTTGGGGAAGCTTGGGAGTGATCGGGATCCGATTCCCACTCCTCGGGAAGCATTTATACGGCCAAAACGGCGTGGATTTCATCAGAGAATGCCCTCTTTGTTCCCCTCTCTGTTTATGCATATTTTGACTGATGTTCTAGGCTATTATTGATGAATTTCAGTAGCTAATTTCATACGTTTTAGGGTGTTGGTGTAATGAATATTTAGGATTTATTGCTTGTCTTGTGACAATGAAATTTATTGCTTTTCAACTATTTTCCAGCTTTAAATTCACTGCATTCACTTGGCCATGGGATGTATGTTTGATGTTTTTATTATCGTGCTCGAGAGAGAGGGTAGTAAAATTAGATCAAGGAAAATAGACGGGAGTTTTTCTATGCACGAGAGTGATCGAATTGTTCGTGAGGTCTGGGATAGGTCTCTTTCGTGATTTCAAAATCCTCAAAATCATGAAAGTGAGGGAAGTTCAGATGATTTTTGGTCAACACTTTGAACATCGACCCCCACGCTCAAGGTTTTGGTTTGGAATCCACAAAATCACCAAAGGGAACAAAATTCAGACGATCTTTAGTCTAAGCTTCGAACATAGGTCCTCACATCAAGATTTTTGTTCGAAATCCTTGAAATCACCAAAGGGAGCGAAGTTCTCATGATCTTTAGTCAAAACTTCGAACATCGTTTCCCATGCTAAAGACATTGACTCGGAACCTTGAAACCATAAAAGGTTGCGAAGTTCGAATGATCCTTGGTCCAAACATTGAAAATTGGTCCCCACGCTCAAAGTTTTGGTTTGCAATTCTCTAAATGACCAAAGGGAGCGAAATTCGAATGATTTTTTGTTAAAACCTTAGAAATTGCGAAATCACCAAAGGGAGTGAAGTTCGGGCGATCTTTGCTCCAAACATCGAACATTGGCCTCGATAATCAAGGTTTTTTTGGGATCCTTGAAATCACCAAACGGACCGTAGTTCGGACGATCTTTGCTCCAAACTTCCAACATCAGCCACCACGATCAAAGTTTTGGTTTGGAATCCTTGAAATTACCAAAGGGATCGGAGTTCAGACAATATTGTTTCCAAACTTTAAACATCGACCCCCACTATCAAGGTTTCTGTTCGGAATCCTTAAAATCACCAAAGGGAGCGAAGTTGTGACGATTTTTGTCCAAACTTCAGACATCATTCTCCATGCTCAAGGCGTTGACTCAGAACCTCAAAATCAGCAAAGGTTGTGAAGTTTGAGCGATCTTTTGTTGAAACTTCGGAAATTGGTCCCCACGCTCCAAGTTTTAGTTCGGAATTCTAGAAATCACAAAAGGGACCGAAGTTAAAATGATCCATTTTAACTTCGATCCATTTCCATTTTCCAAACTTCAAAAATCGGTCCCAAAGCTCAAGGTTTTGGTTTAAAATCCTTGAAATCACTAAAGGGAGAAAAGTTCGAACTATCTTTGCTCTAAACTTCGACCATCGGCCTCCAGGATCAAGGTTTTGATTTGGAATCCTTGGAATGACCAAACAAAGCAAAGTTCAAAGGATCTCTGGTCCAAACTTTGAACATCGGCCTCGACGATCAAGGTTTTGGTTCAGAGTCCTCAAAATCATGAGAGGGAGGGAAGTTCAGATGATTTTTGGTCCAAACTTCGAACATCGGCAGCCACGATGATGGTTTTGGTTTGGAATCATTAGAATCACCAAACGATTTTTGGTACAAAGCTTATATGATTTTTGGTCCAAACTACGAACATCAACTCCTACCTTCAAGGTTTTAGTTCGGAATCATCAGATTCATCAAAGGGAGCAAAGTTCTAACAATCTTTGGACATCGCTCCCCACAGTCAAGGCGTTGACTCAAAACCTCGAAATTAGCAAAGGTTGTGAGGTTTGAGTGATCTTTTGTCCAAACTTTGAAAATCGGTCCCCACGATCCAAGTTTTGGTTCGGAATTCTTGAAATCACAAAAGGGACCGAAGTTTGAATGATCATTGTTCCAAATCTTAGAAATTGGTCCCAAAGCTCAAGGTTTCGTTCAGAATCCTCTAAATCACCAAAGGAAGCAAAGTTCGGACGATCTTTGCTTCAAACTTCGAACATCGGCCACCACGATCAAGGTTTTTGTTGGAATCTTGGGAATGACCATACATAGCAAAGTTCAGATGATCTCCGCTCCAAACTTCGACAATCGACCCCGACAATCAAGGTTTTGGTTTGAAATCCTCGAAATCACGAAAGAGAGGGAAGTTCAGACGATATTTGGTCCAAACTTTGAACATCGGATGCCACGATGATGGTTTTGAGTTTGAATTGTCATAAACACCACACGATTTTTGGTCCAAAGCTCATACGATCTTTGGTCCAAACTACGAACATCAGCCCCCACGTTCAAGGTTTTAGTTCTGAATCCTCGAAATCACCAAAGGGAGCGAAGTTATAACAATCTTTGGTACAAACTTCGAACATTGTTCAAACACACAAAAGGCATTGACTCGGAACCTCGAAATCATAAAAGTTTGTGAATATTCTTTGGGCAAAACTTCGGAAACTGGTCCCCAAACTCAAGGGTTTTTCCAAAATCCTTGAAATCACTAAAGGGAACGAAGTTCGGAGGTTTTTTTGTCCAAACTGCGAACATAGGCCCTCACGATGATGTTTTTGGTTTGGAATCCCCAGAATCAACAAACAAAGTGAAGTTCACACGATCTTTGGTCCAAACGTTGAACATCGGCCCCGACAATCAAGATTTTCGTTCCAAATCCTCGAAATCACGAAAGAGAGGGTAATTGGACAATCTTTGGTCAAAACTACAAACATCAGCCCCCACGCTCAAGTTGTGTTTGAAATCGACGAAATAACCAAAGGTAGTGAAGTTTAGACGATCTTTGCTCCAAACTTTGATTATCGGCCCTCACATCAAGGTTTTTGTTTGGAATGCTCGAAATCACAAAAGGGAACGAAGTTCTATCAATCTTTTGTCAAAACTTCAGACATCGTTCCCCACGCTCAAGACATTGACTCGAAACCTTGAAATCACCAAAGGTTGCGAAGTTCAAATGATTTTCGGTCCAAACATCGAAAACTGGTCCCCACGCTCCAGGTTTTGGTTCACAATTCTCTAAATCACCAAAGGGAGCGAAGTTCGAATGATCTTTTGTCCAAACTTTGGAAATTTGTCTTTAAGCTCAGGGTTTTGGTTCGAAATCCTTAAAATCACCAAAGGGAGCGAAGTTCGGATGATCTTTTCTTCAAACTTAGACCATCGGCCTCCACGATAAAGGTTTTGATTTGGAATCCTTGGAATGACCAAACAAAGCAAAGTTCAGACGATCTCTGGTCCAAACTTTGAACATCGGCCCTGACGATCATGGTTTTGGTTAGAAGTCCTCGAAATCAAGAAAGGGAGGGAAGTTCAGACGAGTTTTGGTCCAAACTTCGAACATCGACCGCCACGATGATGGTTTTTGTTTGGAATCGTTAGAATCACCAAACAATTTTTGGTCCAAAGTTTATACGATCATTGGTCCAAACTACGAACATTAGCTCCCACCTTAAAGGTTTTAGTTTAGAATCCTTGGATTCATCAAAGGGAGCAAAGTTCTAACAATATTTGGTCCAAACTTTGGACATTGTTTTCCACACTCAAGGCGTTGATTTGGAACCTCGAAATCAACAAAGGTTGTGAAGTTTGAGTGATTTTTGTCCAAACTTCAGAAATCGGTCCCTAGGATCCAAGTTTTGGTTTGGAATTCTCGAAATCACAAAAGAGATCGAAGTTTGAATGATCCTTATTCCAAACTTTACAAATCAGTCCCAAAGCTCAAGGCTTTGGTTTAGAATGCTCGAAATCACCAAAGGAAGCGAAGTTCGGACGATCTTTGCGCCAAACTTCGAACATCGACCTCCACGAGCAAGGTTTTGGCTTGGAATCATGGGAATAACCAAACATGGCGAAGTTCAAACAATCTCTGGTCCAAACTTAGACAATCGGTGATACGATCCTAATAAGCCACCATGTCCTTGAATCTCATCAAGTCCTCAAGAGAAAAGACAGATTGATCGAAGGCACACCACGAGGAAGAAGAAGAAAAAAATTGCTCATGCAATTTTCAAAATTGGAGTTGGAAGCCAGTGCCTTGACGCCCAGGACCACCGTCATGACGCTGCATGGCCGCATTGGTGCATGCACATTGCATGCAAGCGTGCGCGCGAATGCGCCTCACCCAACGTGCGCTCTTTGGCCACCGCCCACGCTGATGCTGCCGCCCCAGCCCACACGCACACGCACACGATCAGCTAACCTCACAGTGGCCTGCTTTCCTTCCTTTGAAAACCTCACAACAATTTGTCCAAGCGCCCCTGCCAACCTCGCAACCACACCCCTGCCGCCTGCACACACATCACACGCCAATGCCCAACGCTTAATCCCGTGCGCGCCTACCCCCTACTTGCCCCTGCCGTCTGCACACATGCAGCATGCCTATGCCAGCCGCTTACGCCAGTGCGTGCCTGCCAGCAGTGCAAACTGCCCAAGCCTGCGAGCACGCTTTCCCAGTTCGCCCTCCCGCAAACCTCCTTGGCCCTTCAACGTGTGCGCGTCTGCTGCCTTTATCGCCCATCCTGCCGCCTATGCACCCTTCACCCCAATTTGGAAAATTTCTATTATTTTATTCTCATTTGTAATTTTGGGAATAATTTGGCTTAGATATTATTCTGAAATTAAGTAAGCCATGTTATTTTCAAATTAGGAAGACTTTTAACTACTTTATTTTATTTTCAAAAATTTGCTTAAGTAATTTAGGGAAGAATTTTTTGTTTAGGAAAATAGGTGAATATTATTCCTAAATGTTAAGGGATATTATTCTCTAGGATTTTATTTTATTTTATTTTATTTTCAGAGCAAATTAGGAATAGATTTCCCTCCCTAATTTCGAATTCCCTTTGGCTTCTATAAAATTCCAAAGGCTTTGTATGTTTGATAGATTTTGATGAATGAAATTTTGCCGTTCTTTTTCATAAAAGACTTGTCAATTAGCAAAAGCAATTGAACACCCCCCCCCTTAAGCGTTCTCTTGTGTGTGGCTTAGAGGTGCTTGTAAAGATGCATTCAAGCTTGGTTGGTCACCAAACTTGTTGAGTGTTTCTTCCTTGGAGTAAATGAGTTTGTGAATAGTGCGAAAACATTCAAGCTGTCTTGCTCCCTGGCCTTGACCATTTCTTCAAAGGTAAACCGTTCCTATCCTTTCATTTGGGTTGGTTTTCACTAACTTCAGGTTTTAGTGCCTTTGAGTGTTTAGGCGTTAGCATAACCAAGGAGTTCCTAGCATCGAGTTCAACTAAAGTTCTTGGTGAGAGCAATTGAGTCCTTGGTGCCTTGATCGTGGAGACTTGTTTGGCATACCACTTGCAAGGAGTTTTGCACGCATCATTTGGTATCAGAGCTTTGGCTCTAGGTCGGTTATATGTTTACTTTTCTGTCCATTATTCAAAAATACCAAAAATTTCATTCTTGTGTCTAAAAGCCTTCCGTTGTGTCTACTAATCAATTTCCATTCTTGTGTATTGAGGTTAAACTTGCTTCCAAAGCTTTGCATATTGTTTATTGCTTAGTCTCACAAGGTAAACTCGTTCGAAGAAGTTTTTCTGGCTGAACTAAGCCACAACCCCAAGAGGAGAAGCTTTTCATTCAGACCTCAACTGTTGGGAGAAGCCAGTAAATTTCTAGAACCATAGCTCAATTTTGATAACCTTTTTATCCCTAATCTAAACTCCAAAAATAGTCAAATAAGGTACCAAATTAAAACCCCTCCAATAATCTTTCTAACTATATCTGTTTCGATTTATTTGGACTCTTGTAGAGAAAGTTATCGCATTTTGAACGCATACTATCTGAAAGCACAGAATTGTAGAATTGAGTTTGCAATAGTCCAACTTTGATGGACAATATCTTGGTGATTTCAGAAGCAAAAATAGTCCAACTTACTTCCAAAAGAAAGCTCTTTGAGTTAGCTTTCCAACCATATAAAGATTGTGTAAATCCAAGTTCTAAGGTAAAAGTTATCGCCAGAAGAGTAAGTATTGTCTACCAAGAAAACTTTCCATATTTGAGTTTTACCAAACAAGGAAACTATTGGGAAATAATTTTGCCGAACAAGGATTATTCAAACTTCGTCCCTTTAGTATCTTTGCTTACTCAATTCTACTCCAAGTGTTGAATCGCCACAAGCAATCTTGCTTAAGTGTTATTTGTAGCTCCTATGCACCACAAGGAGACTACAAAAGGCCTACCAAAAGAAATCTACTTGAGTGATCCACAAAGAAAGGGAGTGAATTTCATTTACAATTTTTTTTGTTCACTAACTTTACTTGTGTAGCTATGGAAGGAGAAGAAAGTCGAATTAGTGAGGAGAGATTTAGTGAAGCCCAAATTCAAACATTCACAAGGTTCACACAACACCTTGAGAATATGAATGAGGTTATCCAAGGTCTAACCAAATGGCTCCAACACCTAGAAGGCCCTAGACAAGAAGAAGCACAAAGGCGACCACCATCCCCTCTAGGAGAAGATGAAGAGTCCAAGGGTGATATTGAGGTAAGAAATCGTGATTTTGAGTATGAGCCTTATGTTAATGATTTCAAAATCTTAATGTAGGATATCCACAAAGAGGAAGGAGAGCCCTAAGACCTCTCGGTTTTGAAGATAGAGGAGAGTTCCAAAAGAAAGAACCACCACTCCAAACTTCCTAGTGAGCATCAAACTCAAAATTCCAACCTTCTATGGTAAGTCCACACCCGAGGAGTTTGAAGCTTGGGAGAAGGAGATTG
>JAOANK020709928.1:0-11244 GCA_026257165.2 Telfairia occidentalis | reverse complement strand
TGAAGGTGAATATGACCTTACCATTAGGTGCATCTCGAACTTGAGGTCAAAAGTACCAGTGTTTATTATAAGAGACCAGGAGAACCTACATTTTTATTTGACTAGCGCAGACATTCACCAGCTGCCACTATATATATCATGTTGTAAGAAAGACGTTCACATTCCCCTGATGATAAGTAATTTACCTTCGTCATCAATGCTCTCATTCAATACTTTTGTACAGTACAACGAATATGCATCATCATCCTTATTCATTACGTCCATTGGGATGCATAGCATGAGAATGAATTTAATCTCATATAGTCCAACATACGACAATGTGGTGTCGTACAGTTTGGGTTCTGATAGTTCAAATTCATTCGGATACATGTGTCCAAAATTTGGTCACGTTCAACCTAAAGTCAAACAGATTGAAATATCAAATGATGACAAAAAGGATGAAGAAAAAGATGAATGGGTGTATGAAGATGTTGAGCAAGACAACGAAGACGACACCGAAGAAAAAGAAGACGAGGGACAAGTGGGTAATGAGATACCACCATCAATATTTGTTGATCATCAGTCAAACCCTCATGTTTTTTGTGCTTCTTATGTTCAACTGGATAACCCTTTCATCTTTGTTTTCGGTCTGAGTGTGTCATTACGTACACCCTCTGAACCAAGTGAATCTAACAAGGTGGTTCAAATTCCTGGTGAGACCCTTTCCTCCTACAACGTTAGCTTGGGCAACATGTTTTTTTTAACAAGGCTGATTTGAGAAAGAGACTATGTTTAGTGGCCATGCATCGCAATTTTAAATATCGTGTGCACAAATCCACAAAGGTCTTATACAAAGTGAGGTGCTTAAATACAGAGTACAATTGGAGATTGCGGGCCATGAAGGTTAAGGGGTGCGATACGTTCAAAATAATCAAATACAACAATAAATACACGTACACCCATGAGTTATTGAATCACGACCACTGTCAAGCCCAAATTTTGGTAATTGGGCACCTGATCAAGGAGAAGTATGAGAACCCAAGTCGTGCTTACAAGTTGAAAGAACTAATGCAAGACATTCAAAAGGAATATGGAGTAAACATTTCCTATGAAAAGGCCTAGAGTACTAGAGAACAAGCATTGAATATTGTTCGAGGGTTGCACGACGAATCATTTGGCTTATTGATCAAGTATGGTGAAGCCCTTAAGACACTAAAGATGGTGACTACTTCAAGTATGCCTTCATGGCACTAAGCGCTGCAATAAGGGGATTCAACAGTTACGTTCACTATGTGCTAGTCATTGATAGAGCCCATCTAAAGGGGAAGTATAAGGGGCACATGCTCGTTTGCATAGCACCCAACGATAACAATCAAATATATCCACTCACATTAAAGTCGTTGATCATGAGTGTGGCAATTCATGAACTTGTTCATGAATAAGATTAAAATGCTCATTGTTGATACGACAGAGTTGGTCATCGTTTGTGACCGTCATGTCGCGGTTGCCAATGCAGCAAAAATAGTGTTCCCTAAAAATTTTCACAGTATCTACCTACAAATCACCTAGTTATGAACTTAGAAAGAAATTTGGTGTTGGCAATGTTGTTTGAAGTCTAGTGCATTCGCCGGAAAGCCCTTAGGGAGGTTGATTTCAATGAAATTTTTTCAAGAATAAAGCATTTATTGAAGTTGACTTCACCAGGTGGGCCTGTGCACAGAGTCCGACATTGCGATATATGGAAATGACGACAAACATAGCTGAGTCTTGGAATGCACTATCCATAGACGCTCAGAAACTACTAATCTTAGTCGTTTTTAAATTCATAGGATCAATTTTTCAGCGATGGTTTCACGAGCGTCAAACATACCTCTCCAAACTACATGCGCAGATGTTGTTCGAGTGTGGGGAAGAAGTTATTGGTAACATGGAGCTACAATCAAGAAGGCACAATGTTGAGAATGTCACCTATCATATTTTCAAGATGAATAATGGTTGACTAGATGTCGTTGTCAATTTGATCTTGAAAACATGATCCTGCAAACAATTCGAAAAGCTTCAACTTCCTTGTTCTCATGCATTAGCTACATGTAGATACCAAGGGGTTAGTGCTTATACAATGTGCTCGAAACAATATTTGCAGGAGATAGTGATTTCCTCTTATGTCAAATTCATTTTCCCTGTCAGACACTAATCGGAATGACAGACTCCCCCAGACTTCACAGTGAAGACGATGAAGGCACTCTTTAGGGTTGCAAGAGTTGGCCTTGTCAAGTAAATAGAATCTTGTCGTTTGGTTAAGTCCAGCATGTATACAAGTGTACCAAATATGGAGGCTGCAGACACAATAGAAAGGCATACTGACAACCTCTCAATAACAAAGATTCGTAAGGTATATTAATTCTTTTCATTCATATATTATAATCAACAAAATAAAATTGGTGATTTTTTTAGTCATTTCATTCATATGTGAAACATGTTTGATTCATACTTATTCTACTTTGTTTCATTAATTTTGTAATTAATTTATATGGCTAACTCGATTTGTATTAGTTTTCATTCACAGATTTATTGATCTGTAATTAATATTAGTGCTTCATTTTATATACATCAGGTAAACTGATCCCATTATATTGCGTTTAAAAAGGTGTCATAAGTACGTTTATAAACTATCGCGTACCCCAACATTACCTTGCGATAAACGACTTACAAAAAGTATTGCGTATCACGATATACGACAATCGTGTTGAAATATAATTCAATTATTGCAATTGCAATTACCCATGGTATGCCGCTCGATACTTCATATCTCAATATTAAAGGGCAATCTTATTTGGTATATCTCAACCGTCAATACTCCACGATGCTCTCATTCAAAGGACGTGTCATTTCATTGAGATCATTTATCATAATATGAACCTTCTTGAAAGGAAGTTAAACGTAGTCCATCTGAATATCGACAATCACATTTCCTAAAACTTTTTCCAAAAACAACCTCAACAAATGATGTCGAATGACCAATTCGAGTCTATTGCTTTCGGGGGAGGAAACAACGCACCACGCAGACCATCACCTCCTCCGTTATTTAGATAAGAAGGGATGTACCACATGAGAAACTTGGACTATTCAAGGCCTACTACTTTATTATGAGAACAGACAACTATTGCCACTACGTCAATACCCATTTAGGATGAAATGAGCGATGAACATCTTATGGGCGCAATAGATGACTTTCATTATGTAAGTGTCGTTTACTAATAATTATCATATATGTTGTTATATTTTCTTAATCCTAATGTACTTTGATTTATTTCTCGGCCAAATTGATTCTGTTCATTATTGTTTACATAGATCGGTCTGCGAATATCTTTAGCCGGATTGCAGTTAAGCGATGAGTTGGAAAATCAATCTAATCAATCTCGCAGCGACACAAATCAGATATGTCGATTGTGGGCAAAGATTGAACGTCTGAAACAGTGCCTTCAGAATTCAACGATTAGACAACTAACCAAAGAAAATGAAGCGCTCAGATCAAACATTGAAAGTCTTGAGGCCCACCACCATGCACCACTCCCACACCCCCGTTCCTAATAATTAATAATGAAATAAATAAAATTTTAATTTTGTGAGCATTGAGTTTGGGTGTTTTTATTCCATATTTTTTATTATAACATAATGCGGAAAGGGCATCATCACAAAGTAATTATAAGCCTTACGAACAAGTTATACCTTAGACTATTATGAGATTGATTAAAATGTCAAAGTTGAAATGCAAATACTGAACTACAGTGTATCTTAATAGACCTGTATTTCAATATGAATCTATTATCCCAATGCATCTCATGATTTTGGAAATCTCACGTTATCAATGACGCGACGTGTTGAGCCTGTAACGTAATAACATGTCTCGTGTGATATTGGTACGCATTAATATTATTTTATGATGCAATATTTGATGGTTGTCATTTAGTGTGTTGGTATTATCTCAATCCGATCTATTAACCCAATTTTTAGTTGTTAGAGTACATTTAATGTGAATATATGTGCGACGTTGGGATTATAACTCAGCTTAAATTTTGGGCACTTGTAACGACGCAAATGTAATTCACCACGTTTGTATTTGTATATGTAAATGCGATCGCGTACCTCGATGACCTATAAAAACTAGGGTTCAGTTGTTTGAACTATGTGTCTGTAATCAATATCCCATTAATGCAACATTCGACTAACCATCTCAATCCCGACAATTATAAATAGGCTATAATGATTGATGATTATTCACATTCAAACTACGGTCCAAAGAAGAAATGGCTGAAGATATTTCGTCTACTTCAACTCTCGCCACTCATGAATGCTCCCATCTTGACTACATGGACAAGAAGGAATTTTGGCTGATGATAGTAAATGAGGCCACCCTTCTTCATCCATACGAGGGGGATCCAATGCAGCTAGTGGATAGAATGCTACGACCCTTAACCTGATGGAAAATATCAGATTTATCTTGCTTGGATTTTATAATTATTTTTTTGTGTTGATTTTATGTTACATTTATGCATGAATGCAAGGTGGAATGCATTCGGCAGACATCACTGTACGGCTTAGGGATGAGGTTCTTTGCCTGATGGAGCAAAGCGCTGGCCTGGAGAAAGAATTGGAGAAGATGAGGGCAGAGGTTGCTCCGTTGAAGGCTTCGCTATATCGAATAAAGAGAAGGCAACGTTCATAAGGAGAGCGTTTGACATGGAATAAGTGTTCACGACGAAGAGTCGAAAGAGATCAACTTGGATTCTAAGGAGATATAATTTAATAATTTTCCATCATATATGTCCTCTTACTTTCTATCTCCTATTGTTATAACCCCCCACCCCCAAAAATAAATAAATAAATAAATTTTAATGAAGTATGTTTTTTTTCCTCCATTCTGTGTAGCATATGTAACTTCCATAAGAACTGCATGTTTACTATAAAAAGTAATATTAATAACATTTAGTAATATTATGAACTTCTATGGTAACCGATACGAAAAAAATCATTATTGCTTTGCAAAGGTAACAAACTATGGACTAATGCATATCATGGTTCACCTTCTTACTCATGTTCACTTCTTATAAAAACTATCGACTGATTCTTTTGCGTTTTCCATATCCATTGCTTTCAAACTATTAATAATCATGCCTCGTTAATATGGATTGCTGCAACCAAGATATCAATAGAATGGATGGAATGGCGTTTTGGTGCCTAATAACTTCAAAATCGACACTTGTAGGCCCATCGATTTGGAATATCATAGAGCTCGCCAAACATGGAATTAGAAATCTAAACTTGGTAGAGATATATTTTGTGATTTATTTTTTCCTGTGATGTTCCATTTGTTGTGTGGTTTCTATATTTAATTATGTTACGTTCGCAAACGGTGAGGGCGGCCAGTTTGATTGCTTGACTAAGGGATGAACACATACTTCTCTGTCAGTACATTTAGGCACTGGAGACAAAGAAAAGGGAGGTGAAAGCCGATGTAGATCGGCTGAAAGGATTGCTCCATGATAATGAGAAGGAGGTAGAAGTGCTAAAAAGTGGAGCCTCTCTCATGGTGTAAGCTAAATCGAAGATAGTTCAAATGTCAAGATTTTCGAGGAGACCAATTCATACACCAACCACTTACCATTTTTTTAAAGGTAAATATAACAAAACAACAACAAGGAGGACCCCACTATTTGTGTGTGAGTAAATGAATGATTTAATCACTCTATTTAATGCGCAAGTGTACACAATCTGCAGCAAGTGATAAGTATTTTTATATCGTATTCACAGGGATTAGCAGTAGATGTGAACTTATTCGTACTTAATCTTTTTCGTGAATTCAAAGGTAACAAAAATAAAGGATTGATGATTTTTATACCTAATGCTGAGTGAAATTAAATGACAGAGTAAAATGAATACTTTTGCAATTCTAACAATAAGCATGAATGGGTTCGGATTAAGGTAACATGAAGTTTTCTGTGAAGTGGACAGCTGAAGCAAAAGAATTGCAAGAACGAATTACACAAAATAGTCTTCGAAATCTTTCCAGATCTCCTAGTTATGTTAAGTTAATTTTTCATTAACCTATATGAGTTAATTATGTTGCTTTCATGCATTAGGTGAGTGATTATTCCTAACTTCCTCACTTAGCAACTAACCTAATCTAGAGGCTAATGTGTTTTAAAAGCAATCTACTGCTCACGTTTCCTTCCGAAACTTAGAGGAGATATTTATGCGTATTGTTCAGGCAGGCATAAACATTGAACAATAGGAACACTTATAAAACAATTCAATCCAACAAACTTTTACTTTGAAACTAGATTAGTTCAGCAACACATCCTTTAATTCTCACCCAAAAGTGATTAGTTCATGCTAAAATAAGTAAAGGACAGCAACAAATCAACGAAAGAAGTAAAAGAGGTCATAATGAAATAAAAACTATCAAGAGTTGTAGGATTCAGTTGCTCCAAGAAAACAATTGCATAAATTGATTTTTATGCTTCAGCCATCAACGGAGTTACTATCTTCTTCAAGCCCTCTTCTACGAGAATGTAAAGAACAACGATGGAAGAAAAGTCTTGAACTAAAAAGTCTAAAAAATGAAAACGAAAACTAAAACTAAATAAAATTATAAAACTCGACTCTTTTAGGCCTAATCTTCAACCCTTTCTTTTGAAGGCCACCGTTTATATTTATAAGCTTTCTTTGGTGATTAGGAAACCTATTAGGTCCAATTGTCCACGTGGCTAGCATCTAACGGTGGATTGATTCTGTAAAAGATAGATTTTTATTTCCATATTTGAATTTTCGTTATCTTCACACGGATTCTATCTGTCCGTTCGGCTCTAGAATTGATCGATCAATTATTCTGCTAAAATAATGCTCTAGCATTTATTTGCTAAACAAAATATCCAAAATTAGTAGTAATTAACCTTAAATTCATCTATTTCATTCAAATGCTGGCATAAATAGAATGATGGAATAATGCTGGCATAAATAGAATGATGCAATAATCTGAAGGTCTCAAAAGTCCTAAGCAACTATTTCACAATTCAGAGACAGTTTACTTCAAGAATGAGATGAAATCTAGCCTAAAAGACTTCTAATAACTCTCTTTTTGAGAGTTATCAAAATCTCAAAACTTGAACATTGCTTGTCCTAGAGTGATGCTTTGGACTTCTGATAAAACAAAATAAATGATCTGGCAAACAGAATCAAGCAGTAGAATTAGATAAATAGTTCAATGAAGAACTATCAACTATCAAGCTATCTCGTATCCCTTTCAGGTCAATCCCTTATCTTCCCTTCATCTTTCTGCACATGCCATAGATTTCACTTGATCTAAAGGCCCCAACTCTTAGCTAGCTAACTCTTAAGTCATCAACCTTACTGTGCAATCCCTCAATCAGAATCTCTTCCTATTCCTTTTTCTCTCGTCTTTAGATACCCTAGGTTTCAGTTTACAAAGATTGCTCTCTTAAAGGATTTTTACACAAGATTTTGTTCCCTTCAAGTTATAATCTTTTTCAAGTCTCATAACTTATCAGGATGTTCATTCATGTTTGTGGTAGCAAGCCTTCTTATTTTAAAGATACAGTAACATTCATGCAACACTCATCCCTCGTAATTTTCTTTTTTTGTAATCGTTTTTTTTTTTAATATTCACCTATCTCCTAATTTTTAGGAAGAACACAAGTGTCTAAAGAGAGAGGAATGTACTACCAAGAAGAGAGGAATGCACATTTATAATTTAGATTCAATAAGGTTAATAAAGAAAAAGGACCAAATGGACTCAACATCCCCAAACGTAAAATGCATATTGTCCCAAATGTGTTGGATAGTAAAGAAGGAGGCTAAATTCCCAAACTTAGTCTAAGGCAACTTGGACAAATTCGATTGAGAAAACAAAATGATCCTCTAATTACTGGAGCAAAGTTTCTTCAGGAATCAACTAGACTAAAAGTAATTTCTCAAGACTAGGTAAAATAGGTGGACTTAATAGTGCAGAAAAAATCTGAGCTAATAAGTTTTCAACCCTGAGAAACAAAAACTAAGCTCTCATACTAGCCAAATGTTGTCTCTCACTAAAAGGTATATTAGATTCTACTAATGTTGGATCAGACAATTTGCTCAATATGCATGAATTTATTCTAAAATGAGCAACTACAATGTTGAACAGAGAAACACGATTACGTTAACAAAATACATTGCAATCACAAGGTAAGAGTTTTAAAAAATATCCGAGAATGGCGGTCGAACATTAATAACAACAAAAATTTTCTTTTTAAAAAATAAAACCCAAAGAAGCAAGATAATTTACTGATAGAAATACAAAAAATAATAGAATTTAGAGGAAAGAGACAGCTAATATCCATTGCATTCATCAGTCTATAAAAACAGGATTCTACTCCTCTACAACCTCATCTTGCACTACCGGGGGTGGTAGTGTGGCTAACTAGGCTCTTTAATTTGCACATGTTTGGATTGCTCAAGTTCTGCAGCTAGACGTGATTTCTTTCCCCTGGTTGTTGCTTCTTGCCTTTGGTCTTAGTGGCCATGATTACGTAAAGAAAATTCCTGCAAAATTTATTTTCTTGAAATAAACTATTCTAATGGTTCTATTGTTGACGTAATCGCCCTAGCGAATCTTATGAATTCTTCAAAATGAATGTTTTATCATTAATTTTCTTAAATAAAGCAATTCAAATATGATATTCTCACAAATAAAATCTCCGATTTTGGATATTCAAAAATTCAAATAAATGAATATTTCTATATATTCTCTCATTCTCTCATCCTTAAATCCTATGAATTCTTTTCATAATTATCTACAAAATAAAAACTTGAATTTGAATTAGAGATAATTATAGAAAATTAAAATTGAAATTAGATTTTATTTTTGAATAAAAATCCTTATTTTAAATTTAATTTTCAAATTCAAATGGAATTTAAAATTTAAACAAAATTTTCTTTTCAAATTCAAAATGTTACATAATAAAATAAATCCAAATCCTACAAAATCAAATCTAACCTAAGAAAAATAAATCAACTTCAAGTTCAAAATATTCTAATGAAAATATTCCTAAAATGAAACGAATGAAAAAAATTTGAAAATAGAAAGGGAGGCGAGAATAATTTATCGCTATGCTCAGAAAATACTCCCGCTATAATCTTGCTCTGTCAAGGTGTTAGCAACGAGAGAGAAGTGCATTTTCTAAGAAAGTTCTCTCCCCAATAATGTTTTATCCTTTGTCCATTGCCTTTGAAACTTCTCCTATTTATTTTTCTCCAAAATTTCCTTGGTTGTAGGATTTTCAAGAATTTTATTTGAGCATTTGGATAAGGTTGGTAGATTTGAGCTTTTAATCTCTATGGCCATTTGATTATTTCCTATATAACCATGTTTTTAATGATGAAATTTAAACCACGCTAGCAGTCATCTAATGGTTCTTCGTTGACCTACTTTTGTCTATGAAAAACCTAAAACAAAGTACGTTTACAATCAGTCTTTAATTTTGTTGGAATAATCATTGATAGAGTACTATTTAATTCTAAATAGAAAAAGTTCAGGTTATAAGGAAGATGTTTCATCTCTAACTGAGGTAGTTCGATGATTGATGGATTTGCTAACTAAAAAGCCCCTTCAGTTCGCTCTACATATTTGAACTGCCTCGGTGCTAGAAAATATGCTACACCATCCTCTATAACATCTTTTGATTGTAGGTATTCTTGTAAACATGATCTGATGGTGAGCGTTTCCTTGTAAATATTTGTAGCCACGTATTTTTGCTCGGTCTTTTCAAAATTAATCACGTTTTTTTTAATATTGTACTAATTAATTTTGAATATCACTTTTTTTAATTAATTTGTTTCTTTCCCTTTAATTGGGTTTATTCAATTTGATTTTTATTTGGTGTTTCCAAAAAAAATCAAAGAAGTAAGTTTGATTTCAAATTTTGATTTTTCTTCCCAAATTTCACACTCTTTTTGAGTAATGGTTCATTGTGGCAAGGATTCAAATTCCAAAAATCTAGCTAGTAAAATCTACCCACAAAAATAGAAACTATTTTGGGTTATATTAACCCTTTCTTTTTACAGATTTGGGAGGAGTCTACATTAAAATAAAGGAGAAAATACAGGAAAAAGAATTATAAAAAAAATACAGAGAGAGTTTCATAAATAATTACAGAAAAGGGTGAAAATAGAGAAATGGGGTAAGCTAAAAAAAATGGATGTTCATGCATAGTAAGAGGTGCATTTGGTAGGGTTTATTCCCAAGGATCCGCACCTCAAACACCTGTTCTATTTGCTCATTCCATTTCTTTATGAAGCATCCTGTAAAAAAAGGAGAAATATGTTAGAATTTTATTTTTACCTTTACTCACGATTTTCTTTATTTATGTTTTTTTCTTACCTGTTTTTTGCATGCATATGCTTTAGATATACTTCTCCCCTCTTCATAAAAAAAAAAAGGAAGGTTTGCTTTACTATATTTTGGAGGTTTTTTTTTTTTTTCCGTCACTTCTATGTTAGTTCATTTCCCCACCCTTCTTTTTTTTTTCCTCTACTCTTTTAGCCCTACGAATTCTCTTTAATCCAAAGAAAATCATATGGATAAAACGAAGAAAAAAAAAGAGAACAGGGAGAGAGTAACATACATCGGGCGTGCCAGAGAAAGGAGATGCTCGTTATCTTGCATTTGTGAGAGAGAGTAGTTTGTTTTTTAAAGAAAAAAGAAGAAGAAAAACAGAAGTATAAAATAAGAAGAACAAGAGTAAAAAATAGAGAGGGAGTTGAGGAGAAGAAAAAAATGAAAAAAAAAATAGTGAAGAAAGAAAAAAAAACAGAGAGGGAGGTGAAGAAAAAAAAAGAGAAGTGAGAGAGAAAAGAGAAGAAAAAAGAATGGGGTTTTGAGGGTTTGAAGAGAAAAAAGAGAAGAGAAAGGAGAAGATAAAAAAAATGAGAGGAGAAGAAGAAGAAGAATAACAAAAAATAGAAAAGAAAGAAATAAGAGGGGAAGTTGTGAAGAGAAAGAGAGGAGAGTAAAAAAAAAGAGTTTTGCAAGAGTTTGAGGGAGAGAGGAAGAAAGAGAGATGAAAGAAAAACATTTAGTTTAATTTTATTATATTATTGTTTTTTTTTAAAAAACAAAGAATTATGTCGCGTCAGTGGCAGTGACATTAACGCACTCCAACTCAAAATAACGGGCGGCAAACTTGCCCCCCGTTCCCACATTTTTTTTAA
>JAOANK020709822.1:0-11245 GCA_026257165.2 Telfairia occidentalis | reverse complement strand
TCCATCTTCTCAATTACCTCCACCTTAGCCCTATCCACTTCAAGGCCTCTCTTAGAAACCTTGTGACCAAGCATTATACCTTCAGTCACCATAAAGTTACACTTATCCCAGTTAAGTACAAAATTTGTTTCCTCACATCTTGCCAATACTTAGCCCAAGTTGTTCAAACACGTGGCAAAGTCTTCCCTAAACACTGAGAAATCATCCATGACGACTTCGACCACTGATTCCACTAGGTTTGAGAATATCACCATCATGCACCTTTGAAAAGTAGCTGGGACATTGCATACTCCAAATGGCATCCTTCTAAAAGCAAAGGTGCCATAAGGGCATGTAAAAGTGGTCTTTTCTTGATCAGCTCGTGTTATGTTTATCTGGTTGTATTCAGAGTATCAATCAAGGAAACAATAGAAGTCTTGACCAGCTAGTTTGTCCAGCATCTGATCAATGAAGGGCAGTGGGAAGTGGTCTTTCTTGGTTGCTTTGTTCAGCCTCCTATAGTCCATGCAAACTCTTTAACCTGTGACATTTCTTGTGGGGATCAATTCCTTTGCCTCATTGACTACCACAGTGATTCCTCCCTTCTTAGGCAGGCATTGAACTGGGCTAACCCAATTACTATCAGCAATAGGATAAATCATCCCCACATCAAGCCATTTTATGATTTCATTTTTTACTACCTCTTTCATTTTTTACTACCTCTTTCATAGTTGTGTTGCTCAACTGATTTGAAATTCTCATCCTCCAAATTGATTTTGTGTACGCAGTAAGATGGACTTATCCCCTTGATATCTGCTATAGTTCGGCCAATGGCTCCCTTATGTTGTTTTAATAGCTTCAATAAAGCATCCTCATGTTCCCTGTTCATTCCTGTAGCAATAATTATGGGTAGAGTGTTTCCCTCTCCCAAATAGGCATATTTGAGGAGATCAGGTAGTGGCTTCATTTTCAGGTCAGGGGCCTCTACTAATGAAGGGTTCATTGGTTTGGATTGCCTATCTTATAGCTCTAGTGATTCGAACCTTCTGGTGCTTATTATTTCAAGAACACTATCTTCTGCTACATCATTATTGTCCCCTGTATCTATCTTAAGAGAATTCAATTTCCCCAAATATTTTCTTGTGTTTCCTACTGGATTCTTTCTCAAATATTTTATGAACTAAATCATCAATGATTTGGATCTGAGAGCAGTCTTCTAATTCTAAAGGACATCTCATAACATTAAAGATGCTAAATGTTATCTGTTGATCATGAATCCTCATAGTGAGTTCTCCCTACTAAACATCTATGAGTGTTCTTCATGTTGCAAGGAATGGGCGCCTAAGGATAATAGGCACCTCTTTATTAGCCTCATAGTCAAGGATGATGAAGTCGGTAGGGAAAATGAATTTATCCACCTGCACTAAAATGTCCTCTCTCTTTCCAATTGGGTGAGTTATAGATCTATCAGCCAACTGCAAGGATACGGTAGTTGGTCTTGCTTCTCCTATTCCCAACTGCTTATAGATGGATAAAGGCATCAGGTTTATGCTGGCTCCAAGGTCACAAAGAGCTCTTCCCAACTCCTTTCCTCCTATTGAGACAGGAATGGTAAAGGTCCCAGGATCTTTTACCTTTGGAGGGATCTTGTTCTTCAAGATTGCAATGCATTCTTCAGTTAGGGAAACCATTTTATACTCTCCAAGCCTCCTCTTCTTTGTAAGGATGTCCTTCAGAAATTTGACATAGGAGAACATTTGCTCTAAGGCTTCCACTAATGGGATATTGATGTGTAGCTGTTTTAGCACATCTAGAAACTTCCTGAATTGATGCTTTTGCTCCTGTTTCTTCAGCCTTTGAGGAAAAGGAGGAGGTGGTGGTTTAAAGATAGCGATGTTCTTAACTCTTTTGCTAACCACTTCCACATCTCTTCCTATTGTGAGAACTTCCACAACTACTTCCTTATGCTTTTCTTTTTCGTTATTCACTGGAGGAACTGGATTTGCACCATCAGTCCTTACTTGTTCTTCACTTTTTTTCTCATATTCAACAGTTTTCTATACACTACTTTCCTCTTACTCTTTCTGTACTTCAACTTGTTGCTCATTTAGCCTCTTACCACTTCTTAGCTCCATGGCTTGTACTTGCTCTTTTCCTTCCCTCTTTGGGTTTTCTGTGTCAGATGGTAGCTTGCCAAATAGTCTGTTATTCAATTCAGTGGCTAACTGCCCCATTTGCATTTCTAAGTTCTTGATGGAAGCTTGCTGACTTTGCATGATAGCATCATTCCTTGCCATGTATTCTTTTATTAGACTCTCTAGGGAAGTTCCTGGAATTACTTGATTTGCTAAGGGTTGCCTTTGTTGATTCTGTTAGGGGTATGGTTGAAAACCAGGTGAGTAGCTAGGGTTAGTTTGGTTTGCTATAGCAAATCTAGGATTAAAACTGGGTTTCTGTTGTGCTTGACCACCTTGATTACTGGCTTCTTAACCTCCCCAACTGAAATTTGGGTGTTGTCTCCAACCAAAGTTGTACATTTGAGCGAAAGGGTTGTTTCTCTAGGCATTATGGTTTCCAATATAATACACTGAAGCAAGGTTAGTGGGGCAGTGCTCCATCAAATGATTTTCTCCACAATAGCTACAGAATTCTGCATTGAGCTGATTCACGGTGGCTGTGCTCTGAGTTGCTTACTCATGGTGAGATTTTTTAGCATGCTGGCCATTATAGACACTTGAGCTGACAAAGTAGACAAGGTATCTATCTCCAATTTTTCTCTTGATCTATCCACAATGTCAATTTCTCCCCTAGGATCTGACCAACGACTGTGGTTGGTTGAAATGTATCTAATATCTCCATTGCTTCATTATAAGACTTAGTAAATAAAGCTCCATTAGCAGACGCATCCATTACTAGCTTGGAAGCCTTGGTTAGTCCATGATAGAATGCTTCCATTTGAAGAGAATGTGGCGGACCATGGTGAGGGCATTTTCTAAGCATCCCTTTAAATCTCTCCCAAGCTTCACTGAAGGATTCATCACTCCCTTGCTTAAACGTGATTATGTCTCCTCTTAGCTTGACATGCTTGGTTAGAGGGAAATACTTAAGCAGGAACTACCTTGCCATTTCATTCCAAGTAGTTATAGATTCTGACACTAAAGTTCCTAGCCATGCTAGAGCTTCACCAGTGAGCGAATAGGGGAAAATAGTCAATCTCAACGCTTCTCCTGACACTTCAGGGATGACAAATGAATCACAAACCTCAAAGAAGGACTTAAGATGTTGGTGAGGATCTTCAGCAGTTAGACCATGAAATTGCCCTTTGGATTGAAGCATTTGGAACATCCCAAGCTTTAACTCAAAGTGTTGTGCTTGAATTCTAGGCCTCACTATCACAGGATTTAGCTCATTGTATTTTGGGGTTGCATAATGTCATATGGCTCTCTCCCTATCATCAACGATTTGCACTATATTTCTAGGGTTAACAGCCTAATTAACTACTTAAGTTGGTTGCTGCCTTACAGGTTCTGGATTCATGACTGGTCTATTTGGTAGCTCAGCCATATCTTGCTAACTTTCTTTATGATTTAGTCTTTCTTTCCTTTCTCTTCTGATTCTCCTTACAGTCCTTTCAATTTAAGGGTCGAAGTCTAATGCGAATTCTAGATCAAGAAACTCATTCATGCCCTTTCACAGTACCTACAATTCACAATAGCTTAATCAGTTTCTGTAAGAAGTAATTCACCTAAACTCACTTTTAAAAATAGTTTTGGTGCTATTATCCCCAACAACGACGCCAAAAACTTGTTGGATTCCTACAAGAAGCAAGTGTACACCCTGAAGTAGTAGCAAACGAGGTCGATCCACAGGGATAATTGGACAATACCTCTAATTAAAAGCCTAAGTTTAGAAGAATAAAAGTTAGCCAAAATTGAGTTTGTTAAAGGACCAAAAATTGACTAAGGAATTAAAGAATAACTTTAGTATGCAACTAGGTGACTATCTTATGCAAATTGAATAGAAACAGGCTCAGGTTAAGGAATTTAACTGTTGACTGCTACAGGATGCTACAACATTTCTAAACTGCTTACTACCATTGAAACAACCCTTATGCTTCTTCTAAAGTCAAACTACTAAGTCCATTTCCATGCTCTTAGTTGATTTAAAGCTCTAGAGGTCCTTTAGTGCATTAGGGAGAGGATATTCCTAGCTAACTCACGAATCCCAACTTAGATTCAGCTAATGAGAGTAAAAAAGGGGTCACTTAGTGCTTCCTTTCCCAAGTTCACACTAAAATGCAAAATGTAGAGATGGTTAACCAATACATTCAGATTATTCAAGTAAATTTCATTAATACTCAATAGAAAGCTAGGTAAGGGCTGCTGTACAATTTGGCCACAGTTCAACAAATTAAACCCTTAACCTTTGCCTTAGAGAGTTTAGTCCATACTTAAAAATAAAGAGTAAAAACTAGCTAAAATTAAATTAAACATGATTAAAGAGAATAAAGAATTGCGAATAATCAATGGTTACAACAGAAAACAAAGATTAACACCAACTTAACCTGAAAGAAGAAAAAGTAGGACAAGATAGGGAGACGGAGAGCAGAGGAGAAGTCTTCTTTCCAAAAATGTCTTCCCCTTTTAGCAAGCTTTTCCTCCTTTCCGTCTTGAGCAAATTCTCTCTGGACAGCTCCCACTCTCTTGTCTCTCTTTTTCCAATTAGAGGAAGTGTGAAATGAAAAATCTTGTCAGTAATTGGGGGCTTCTCCCTGTTTGTTGGCTTTTTCTCTAACCATCTACTCCACTCTGGCAACCAAAAATGGTTGAATTGGCCAACTAATCCACGTGGAGTTCCTTGACTGGTTTTTCCAGCTGAGTCACGTGCTAAATGCCAGCTCAATTAAGGAAGTGTCATGTCATTTCCCTTTTTTTCCAGCTTAATAATGCAACAGGAATTTCTTTTGTCAACTGGAATGCTACAACAAAATTGGCAATTTCACACAGATTAGTTATGTTTCTTTGAATTTTCGTCACTTAACCTTAATCACACTAATCATTCAATTCATCAGCTTACAAGTAAATACAAGTGCTAGATCACATCCTTCATGCTCAGAGAATTATCAAAAAGGTCACACATGACTCATAATGCACTTAAAAGACACCCAATCTCAACTCTTATTCTAAGAGTTCACAAACCCCAAAACTTGAACCATTACTCGTCCCTGAGTAATGCATGGATTTCTTTCCAAACCCCATTTTACTGATCTCTCTTTCTACTAAATTTACATGGTCAGAGTTGGCAAAGACATCGTTAGGCAATCCCTCCCTAAACCTTTTACTCCACAACTTTCTAACTCTCCACTTCCCTTTCATTTGTTTAGATCTGCTTTTGTCAAGCTTGATAGATCAATCACCAACTAGATTCAGCTTCCCTTGGAGAGTTCTTCTTATGTAACTTTCATTTGAAGGGACACTTCTATCCTAGGTCCCTTGTGCAACCTACAGTAGGAGCACACTAGGTTTCGTATGCTTCAACTTCCTTATAACTCCATTTCACCTTAAACACTAACTTCTTGATTTGGCTAATGACCCTTTATTCAGTTTTCTTTCTACTTTCTGTTTTGTTGTTGTTTTCTCTTTCTTTTTTCTTTTTTTTTTTCGAGCATGGAGGGGGCTAATACATTGCATAGCCTCTGGTCCAAAGATCGTTCAAAGTTTGCTTTCTTTGGTTATTTCCAAGATTTTAAACCAAAACTTTGATCGTGGAGGCCAATGTTCGAAGTTTGGTCGAAAGATCATTCGAAGTTCGCTTCCTTTTTTGATTTCGAGTTTTTTGAACCAAAAACTTTTTGAGGGGCCGATGTTCGAAGTTTGGACGAATGATTGTTCGAAGTTCGCTCTCAATTGTGATTTCGAGGATTTCGAACCAAAACCTTGATCGTGGAGGCCGATGTTCAAAGTTTGGACCAAAGATCGTCCGAAGTTCGCTCCCTTTTATGATTTCGAGGATTTCGAATGAAAACGTTGATCGTGGGGACCGATGTTGAAAGTTTGGACCAAAGATCGTCCAAAATTTTCTCCTTTCTTGTGATTTCAAGGATTTCGAACCAAAATCTATATCGTGGGGCAGGATGTTCGAAGTTTGGATCAAAGATCGTCCGAAGTTTTCTCCCTTTTGTGATTTCGACGATTTCAAACAAAAACCTTGACCTTTGAGGTCGATGTTCAAAGTTTAGATCAAAGATCGTTCAGGTTCGCTACCTTTCGTGATTTCGAGGATTTGAAACAAATACTTTCTTTGTGGAGGCCAATGTGCGAAGTTTGGTCCAAAGATCGTTCAAAGTTCGCTCCCTTTTGTGATTTCGAGGACATGAGGCGGGTTCCCTATGCATCAGTAGTTGGGAGTTTGATGTATGCCATGCTGTGTACACAACCTGACATATGCTATGCAGTAGGGATTGTCAGTAGATACAATTCCAACCCTTGATATGATCATTGGATTCCCGTTAAGAATATCCTCAGGTATCTTAGGAGAATGAGGAGCTATGTGCTTGTGTATGGAAGTAAGGATTTGATTTTTACGGGATACATTGACTCGAATTTTCAGACCGATATAGATTCTAGGAAATCTACTTCGGGATCTGTGTTCACTCTGAATGGAGGAGCAGTAGTGTGGCAGAGTATTAAGCAAAGTTGTATTGCTGACTCCACCATGGAAGCCCAGTATGTTGCTGCTTGTGAAGCGGTAGAGGAAGCTGTCTGGCTCAGGAAGTTTTTGACTAATTTGGAAGTTGTTTCAAATATTCAACTGCCAGTCACTTTGCATTGTGATAACAGCTGTGCCGTGGCCATTTCTAAAGAACCTCGTAGCCATAAATGTGGAAAGCACATCAAACTGAAATACCATCTCATTCGAGATATTGTACAAGGAGGCGATGTTACTGTACGATAGATAGCGTCAGGGGATAACATTGCTGATCCATTTACCAAGGCCTTCTCGGCTAAAGTGTTTGAGGGTCATATGAAGAGTCTGGGACTCCGAGTTTTATAACTAGGGCAAGTGGGAGAAGATTCGGGGTATGAGATGCCCTAGTTTTTTGTATTTATTGCTTTCTCTCTCTTAACTCACCAACAATGTACGCCACTGGAGTTTCAGTCCAAGTGGGAGTTTGTTGGGTTTTATGTCCTAAAAACTCAATGGCATGTAAGCATATTCTATCTTCATTAAAGTAGGTATTAAAGTTATTCAGTAAAGTTGTTATTGAATCAATTATAACTTTATAAATCCAATAAACTAAGATCCCATGGCTATAACATGAATACTTAGACTTTATGTGGAGACATAAACATGGATCAGGTTTAAGTAAATAGCCAAAACGGTCCATCGTATATGGATTAGGCTGGGTACCTTCTCTTGGGGACACTATGGAATGCAGCCCACTTTGTATATGATACAAACAATGTGATCCTAAATCATTCATGTGGAGACATGCGAGCGGGGGCGTTCTATGCAATGCGTTTGCATAAGACTGGACCGCGAAATAGTCACTGTTTCTGTATAACGCCATTAACTGAAAACATTTACTAATTTAAATCTGATGACCTAGGTAACTTGATCTTAATCCTAAGCTAACTATGAACTTCTGTTTATTCGGGATTATCCTTTGATCTGCTTGGGTGAGAGTGGCTCAAGAGCGCCTACTCAATATGCCTCCAATTTCAGGGGTAAGACCGGGTAGATAGCTGGGGACATAGTCCTACAAGATGGAATTCACTCCTAACTGACTTAAGGGATAGTAGAGAGGTTGTTCCCCTAAGGGCTGATTCTCAGTCTTGAACAAGGGGCCCAACCCTTTTATTAGCCCGAGAGGGAGTTCGATTTGTTGGTTAGACCACAAACCAAGTTGTTCATTAAAGGGATCAGTGGTACATCACCCCTTGAAGTGTAATTGTGGGATGAAGTAGTTGTGCATGATTTGGTCTATAAAATGGAGCCAAATTCGTGCACAATAGAGATTGATGCTTTGATCAATTTTACTCCCAAACTTGGTTGTTCCTGTGTTGAACATAAACCAAGCATCACCTCTTTTCCTCCCCAATTCACCAATCAAGGGATCCCACCATCCCGTTCCAAGGTCGGGGAATAGCTGAAAAGACACTAGTGGTGGTCTGAGAGCTTGTTCGTGATCAATTTCACCGAAGATAGAAGGAGAAATTTGACTTCAAAGGTGAATTTGCTAAATTCTCTATTTTTCCCTTATTCGAGCATGTATTATCCACTTAATTTGAGCTAATTAGAATGCATAAGATCCTAATCCTGTGCATATGTATGTTGATACACCCTTCAATTGGTATCAAAGCGTGCTAGTTGCACTCAATTTGCTTTGGTGGGGTTTAATTCATGAAATGAAGGGTGAATGCTCCTAAAATGAGCTTTTATGATTTTGGCATTCTTTTAAGGTTTCAATTGTTGAAGTTAATTGTAAGTGCCCAATAATGTAGGGGCCTTAATGTGTGCTTAAGGGTCTGTATTCATTTACAGTCAAATAAAGTTGAAATTAGGCTGTAATCAAGGAAGATTGGAGCTAAACACATGCTGCCGTAGAACAGACAAGACTTCTGCCCAGGCAGCGTCGAGACACCGAAGAACAGCATTTCGACGCTGTGTTCAATTTCCAAAACATGCGCGCAAAGGCCAGGCGATCTGGTTGGTGGTTTTTTATCCGGTTTAAGGCAGTTCAGCCCTTCCTCAGCCGGTTCAACCTCCTTTTGGCCATTTGAAGTCCGGTTCAAGCCTTTCCACCTTGGTTCATGATGGTTTGGGTCGGTTCAGGTCAGTTCAAGGACCTTTGGAACTTTATTTTTGTAATAGTTAGCTTCTTGTGTGCTTGTGATGCCAAAACCAACCCATTTTAGCTTGATTTGATTTTTTATGCATTGTGAATGTGTTGATAAATTGAATGTTAAATCTTGTATGCATTATGTATGCCATATAGATTTAAAACCCCACCATAGGATAATCATGCTTCATGCATTCTTGTATGTTATAAATGTTATAATGTATAGTTTGCATGGATAGTATGCATTGCAAGTATGTTATAAGAGTTATAAGTGTAATAATGCATGTTTTGAATGAATTAGTATCATGAATTTAGTATAAGTGTTATATTGATTTATTATCTGGATGGAAGATGTATGTTATAGATGCATGTTTGAATGTCTTTTTGGAATTCAAGGATTTTGAACCAAAACCATGATCGTGGAGGCAAAATGTCTAAGTTTGGACCAAAGATCATCCGAAGTTCACTCCCTTTTATGATTTTGATGATTTTGAACCAAAACCATGATCGTGGAGGCCGATGTTCTAAGTTTGGACCAAAGATCGTTCAAAGTTCACTCCCTTTTGTCATTTTGAGAATTTCGAACGAAAACCGTGATCGTGGAGGCCGATGTTAGAAATTTGGACCAAAGATTTTCCGCAATTCGCTCCCTTTTTTGATTTCGAGGATTTCGAACCAAAACGTTTATCCTCTAGGGCGATGTTCGATGTTTGGATCAAAGATTATCCGAAGTTCACTTCTTTTTGTGATTTCGAAGATTTCGAACCAAAACATTGATCGTGGAGGCCGATGTTTGAAGTTTGGACCAAAGATCGTCCGAAGTTCGCTCCCTTTTTTTATTTCCAAGATTTCGAACCAAAACCTTGATCGTGTAGGCCGATGTTCGAAGTTTGGACAAAAGATCATTAGAAGTTTGCTCCCTTTTGTGATTTCGAGGATTTCAAACCAAAACCTTGATCATGGGCATGTTTGAAGTTCGGTCCAAAGATCATCCCAAGTTCGCTCTCTTTTGTGATTTCTACGATTTCGAACCAAAACCTTGATCGTGGGGTCCGATGTTCGAAGTTTGGACCAAAGATTGCCCGAAGTTCCCTTCCTTTGGTGATTTCAACGATTTCAAACCAAAACGGTGATCGTGGAGGCCAATGTTCAACGTTTGAACAAAACATGGTCCGAAGTTCGCTCCATTTTCGAATTTCAAGATTTCGAACCAAAAGCTTGATCATGGAGGTCGATCTTCTAAGTTTGAAACAAAGATCGTTCGAAGTTCACTCCGTTTTGTGATTTCGAGAATTTTGAACCAAAACCGTGATCGTGGAGGCCGATGTTTGAAGTTTGGACCAAAGATTGTTCGTAGTTCGCTCCCTTTTGCGATTTCGAGGATTTCGAACCAAAACAGTGATCGTGGAGGCCGATGTTTGATGTTTAGACCAAAGATAATCTAAAGTTCTCTCCCTTTTCAGATTGCGAGGATTTTGAACAAAAACGTTGATCATGGAGACCGATGTTCTATGTTTGGACGAAAGTGAAAGGTGTATCGACATACATGTGCAGTGGATTAGGATCTAAAGCACTCTAACTAGCTCAATTAATCAAGGAAAATCATGCTTTAAAAGGGAGAAAATAGGGAATTGAGGAAACTCATCTTTGTTGCTCAAATTCTCACCTATCTCTGGCAGATTTGATCATGAACTAGCTCCTTGACACCACTAGAGTCTTCTCAGCTATTCTCCGGCCTTGGAACGGGATGGTGGGATCCCTTGATTGATGAATTTGGGAGGAGAAAAGGTGATGTTTGGTTTGTGTTCAACACATGAACAACCAAACTTTGGGAGCTAAATTGAAGTCTTTCATCAATCCTTTCAGGCACGAATTTTAGGTCAATTTATAGCCTAAATCATGCACAACTACCTCACCCAAGATTTACACTCGATCAAGGTGAGATAGCATATGGATTAAGGTGACAAAACATGGAACAAAATGGAAAAGGCAATGGAATATCACCATATTCCATTCTGCCTAACTTTCCATTTTCTCTTCTTATTTCTTTTTTGATTTTTAATTTGATTTTAATTTCTCAAATTAAAACCGAATTTAATTAAAAACATTTTCTAATTTAATTGATAATTATTTTAATATCAAATATTAAAATAATATAATTTTGCCACCGAGCACGATTTTCGAAAAATCTATTTTTCCCAATATGAATACCTATTCATATGTACAACATTTAAATCTCATTTAAATGTTGTTTTCGACACCCTTCGATTCTTTAATTCATAACCAAACGTCGATACATTAAATATATCACATATCTTTAATATTCTCTCGAAACTGAATTCAAACGCTTCAAATTCATTCACCACACTATTCCAAGGTGTTATCCGATATGAGCTAGCCGAGGGACCTAATGGACCTATAGAT
>JAOANK020709716.1:0-11245 GCA_026257165.2 Telfairia occidentalis | reverse complement strand
TAAAACTCAATTAAATTAGCTCCTATACATCATGAATCAGTATAGAAACATTCAGGAAATTTCACAAAATAGACAAGATTTCTGAATATAAAAGAGAAGAGAAGACTCCTAGATGAATTCCATGCCGTTTCTACTGTGGGCATGCTTCCTAAGGTGAGAAAATCCAATCCCGAGCACTTCAAGGTCTCTCTAACCTTCTAGAACAGTACCCTCATCAGTTTCTATTGAAACCCTCAAAATTTGCACCCTGAAAAATCGTTCCCGGCACTAATCATGAAAGAACACATTTATAATGATTTGCAAATAACGTTGAGACGCTATAAGACAGCGTCGCGATGCTGATTCGAAGAATTTTTCCAAAGCGTGCGTTTTGGGTGAGGTTAAAAAAAATTGCAGTGTCAAGACGCTGTGTCCTTGTGCTGCTGGGCAGGGCGCACGCGACATTAAGCAGCGTCGGGTGTACGGACGCACAGGGGGGGCAATGGGCGCGGCGCGCGGCAGTGACATTGCCTTCAATGGTGACACGACGCTGATGATCCAAGCCCAGAAATTCTAGCTGATTTCTGCATTTCAACGCTTGTGCATGGCATCTTGACGCTGCCTCATCGGGTTCCTTTGTAATTTGCCCTCTTTTCTTCTTTCCTTAGCCAAAATTAGTTGTTCTAAGCCTGTTTCTCGACCTGGTCATCCCCAAAATTATGTTGCCATCCAATTATGCTCGGTAGCTACAATTTAACATAAAAACACGTGAAAGCACCAAAATTATCAAACAAAACTAGCTAAAATCGAGCCTAAGGACAACACATTTACGTGTGCTATCAAAAGGACATTACATTAGTTGCAAAATTGAAGGCTTTTGCAATAAAGTCCCTACATTCCATGGAAGCACTAATCTGCAAGAGTACCTATGTTTGGAGAAGGAAATTGAAAGCATCTTCGAGAGACATTGTTGTAGTGATGACATCAAGGTTAGAGTTTTAATTGAATGTCTTAAAGACGTTGGTTCAACATGGTGGGATTTTTTGTGTATGAATAGGAAAAGAAATCAAGACTATTTAAGAGCCTCGTGGAGAAAACTCAAGTCCATAATGAGAAAGCACTTTGTTCCTACGTCCTTCATCAAGTTGAAAAACTTGAGACAAAGAAGCAGTAAGACCTACTATGATGAGATGCCTACGCTACTTGAAGAACTTGACCTTAAGATAAGAAGACTATTATGAATTGAGTCTTCCAAGGACTCAATGGAGTGATTGCCATGGGGATTGCCAAAAGAGAAGAGATTCAACCTTGTACTAGCTTGGAAGAGATGTTGCACATTGCCAAGAAGGTTGAAAGAAGGCACCAAAGAAAAGCTTCAATGAACGCTAATCCTAAACCTATCTCTCATGAGTTTGCCAAGTTTGGAAAGGTTAGCTTGCCTACTTTAGTTCTAATTGTAGAAAAGAAAGAGCATGATGTACTTTGTGAAACAATGTATGAATTACATTGTACTAGTATAAAAAAGTGTTGCATAACTTTATATCCATTGTTCATGAAGGAAGTGATAAGAAATTACTTTGTGATTTTCAGCATGATGATTCCATTCAATTAGATTGCAAAGTATTGAATGATTCCATGCCTATTGTTGAAGATAGTGAATTACTTATTTTAAGCATGAAGATCCTATTATCTTAGATTACAAAGTAGTGAATGCATGGATGTCCATGTGGAGAGTAGTGGTTATTAAAGATAGATCTTGTGATACTATGCATTTTGAGTCTTGTACCTTAGATAGTAAAGTATCGTGTGATTATAGTACGTCTATTCTTGTGCCATTCAAGCATGATGTAAATGTTGATATTCGTGAGTTGAATGAAGAAGGTGTAATGAATGAGGATGAGATTTCAACTAATTTTCTTTACAAAATTCCTCTCATTGAATTGTTGTATAGAGATACTTACTTTAATGCTCACATGTTTTATCCTAGTATTTGTGTTCTAAGAATTTTTTGACCTCTATAGAGCTTCAAATCAAGAAGGGGCCAAGAAGAATTACCTTACAATCCTCCCGTGACTTTAAGGATGCTTTGCAAGCTAAGTGTGAAACAAATTTTGATGTTGGAATTACTAACTTTCTTCTTTGTGATAATTTTCAGGACATGAAAGGGGAGGAATTCCAAGAGACGAAATACAATCAAATGGAGATAGTTATATATGAAGATAAAAGCACATCCAACGTACAAAAGTATGGACCGAACACAATGGAAAGGAGATTCCTAATCTACCCTCAAGAATTCGATCTTGAGTTTGATCCAAGAAGGAGGATTTCTTTCTATGTGCTTGCAAGGATGCATGAGGATAATTACAAGATTTCCCTTCAAGGTAAGTATCATATGGTTTTCTTATTGTTATTACTAATTATGTTTCTCTTTTGTGTAGGTGAACATGAAACAGTGGATTCAAAAAGAACCAAAGATAAGAAGAAATCCAAGCACTATTACTGTGGCCACAAGGTGTTGTGTGAGAGAAAGCATGTACCAAGCATCAAAGGGACGTCGTTGAGTTCAAAGCATAAGATCACGGAACCTAGTGATTGGGTTTGGAAAGACTATTGGAAGGAAAGAATAACTTCCAAAGAATATGTCAAGAGGAGACTAAAGAAGCCACTATCATCCTTAGACTTCAAAATTGCTTTTCAAGGTGAGTATATTGTATTTGGTTCTTCTGAAATTGCTAACTTGGCTTGTTTATGTGTAGATTTGAGTTTATATTCAAGGATGAATCTTCTTCAAAAAGGAGGAGATGATGTGATCATGATAGCCCTTAAGCCCAATGAGTCAAGCCAAGGGAAACAAAAGGAAATTTTGAGAAAAGATCAAATGATATTCAAGGACAAGAAAGCTCAAAGAAGGAGGAACTCAGAGGCATTTTTGTCCAAGGAGAATTCTTGGCACCGCCTAAGTGCCTAGGACAACGCCTCAACGCTCGCAGTTCACAGCCTCATGCACACAAGCAATGCACATCTCTGACGTGCGCCTCGCCCACGCGTGTGCCTGCTCATGCATCGCTAACCTTGCAGCACTCCCATGCGTATGCGCCCTAAACCAGCACCCGCGCGTGCCTACCGCAGGCCCCAAGCGTCCCAGCCTGCGCGTGCCCCTCCACACAATGAGGCCCTATACGAGTGCCAAAGAACCTCCCAAGACACTTCACGGCACGCATCTGCTGCCCCCTACCAATGCCTCAAAATGAAAACACTTTTCTTTTTTGTACTCAATTGTAATTTTGGGAATAAATTAGCTTGGATATTATTTTAAAATTAAATAAGTCATATTATTTTCAATTTAGAAAATTGTTTATTTTGTCCCTAGTTATTTTGGTATTTTTGCATTATTTAATTAGGACATATTTTATTGTTTTCCTATAATAGAAAATTAGCTAGATTTTATTTCCTTGCCATTTTTTATTTTCCAAAGGCTTATAAAAAGCCAAACCCCTTTGTATTTTAAAAAATCTTTTGGATGAATGAATTTTGAAGTTTCATTATAATGAAATTTTGTTCTTTGTACTCAAGCAATTGAACCCCCTTAAGCTTCTCTTGTGTGTTGCTTAGAGTTGCTTGTAAAAAAGCATTCAAGCTTTGATGGTCACCAAACTTGTGGAGTGCTTCTTCCTTGGAGTAAATGAGTTTGTGAATAGTGCGAAAGCATTCAAGCTGTCTTGTTCTTTGGCCTTGACTAATCTTCAAAAATAAACCGTCCTAACCTTCCTTTGGGTTTTCTAACTAACTTTGGGGTTTTAGTGCCTTTGTATGTTTAGGGGTTCGCATAACCAAGGAGTTCCTAGCATCAAGTCCCACTAAAGTTCTTAGTGAGTTGTCTTGGGTTGAACTGTAACGACCCAACTTTCTAAGACTCAACTTCATAAGATCGTCACAATCATGCATGCTTAAAACAATGAAACGACTTGAGTTTAGCACTTAGAAATTTTCTTGATTTTAAAGTAGCCAAGATCAAAGAGAAATAATTAAATATAAATTATCGGGATCCTAATTTAATAAAAAGAATAATAATAAATCATTGAAAATTCTCGAAATATTAATAAGAATGCTAAAACCCATACTAGTTCGATAAAACAAAATAACTAAATAAGTAATCTAATTTTGAAGAGAAAACTGAAAATAAAACAACAAAGGATGTGGAAAATTATGTGATTCAACCATAGATTCTCCACAACCGATTCTCATCAACCATCCAATATGCCCTTACCATTACCTGAAAAAAAAAATTAAAAAAAAGGTTGAGTATGTAAAATATGTACCCACTAAGTAACTCAACCCCCGGTTGGACATGCAAACACAAACAATCATGCAATGCTCATGCGAGACCTAATCTTAGCATTTTCAGTCTGGGCTAGCAGCCAAATCATTTTTCAGTCTAAGCTAGTAGCCAATTCATTTTTCAGTCTAGACTGCTAGCCAATTCATTATGACAGGTAATTTAAAAATCCTCTCAATGACAGCACACCTCCTTCCTTTTAAGTGTCACCTTTGGAGTACTAGTGAGAGACTTCTCAAGGGGCCCTACTACTATCTGATGATGGATGACACTCAATCAGTGTAGTCAGGCCCCTCCCCAACACCAACCCTCTAAATCAGGGAAGGCTATCACTTATCATTTCAGTCCATGCAACACACAATAGTTCATGCATAAGTTCCAACTAACTTATCCATCATATTGAACATAAGTTCTAAGCATGAAATCTTACAACATCTAAGGCACCAAACATATTCATCCACCGGTGCCTCTAACATTCAACATGCTTATACATATCATGGCATTCAATCTAGTAATTTGATAGACAACAAAAATATAAGATTGTATAGGCATGTTCATCATCGACATTCAACACATATACACATTCAGATACTTCAACAAGGCAATTATCATACAATTTACCTATCTTAGCCCAAAGGTTTTACCATGAGCAGAGTCACTTACTTGATTTCCTAAAGGATTCTATAATAACTCTTGCTAGGCCGGTTTAATTTCCCCAATTGATTTTTTGACATAATTTTAAAAAATTAAGGATATTAGGGAAAAATCTCGATTTTAGGCTTTAACGATCAATTTAATTAGGATTTGGAAGGAATTATACTGAGCTCGTTTTACGGCACGTAACACTGCACTGCTCAAGCATCGCCCATGCACCATCGTACGTCCCACCACCGGTGAGCATGTTTTTCTTCTTGTTTGGCATAGCCCAGTCACCGATCTATCCGATGGGCTAGGTTACGCACCGAACACCTCACTCGATCCTCCTCACGCGCCGTCTTGCTATTTTTTTTTTTTTTGGGGGGGGGGGGTTTCACGCATTGTCGCCTACTATATGCAGTTGTCGATATGGTCGATGCCGCGTCGAGTCGCTCCTCACCGTGGGTGGGTCTGGCCTGGTAAGTGGAGCTCTGCCGCTTGTTGGATGACGAAGAACTTGTCGGTGGTTTGGTGAACGCGAGAGAGATAGAGAGTGTGTGTGTGTGTGTGTACTGGTGGCTGCCGTTCGCTGCCATCACCGTTTCGATGTACTATCGCCGCTAGAGGTAGGAGAGAGGGAGGGAAGAGAGAGTGACAATGATTGGAGAAGAAGTGGAGAGAGGGTGAGAGTGATTGGAGAGGTAGAGGGTTTGGGTTTCCAAAAATGTGTGGCTAGGATACATCTTGTTTTATTTAAAGGGGTACACCCCAAAACCTATTCCCTTTTCCCTTTTATTTTATCTCAATTTATCTTTTATCTCCTTCTAATTTAAACTTAAATTATCTTTCTGATCCATTTTATTCAAACAAAAGGAGGAATTAACTTGATTATCCAAATAATTGTCAATCATTTAATACATTTAATTCTAAATAGCCCCTATAAAGGGTAAAATTAATTATGGGGTGCTACATCTTACTCATCTTAAGAACTTTCGTCCTCAAAAGTTGCTAATTTTGGAATAACTCCGGGTACTTAGTTTTCATTTCTTCTTCTTCTAGCTGATAATTCCTCCAAAGCACCTTTACTGAAGCAATCTCGCAACTTCGAAGGGTCTTCACTTCCCTAGTGAGATTTTGAATAGGCTTCTCTTCATAGCTTAGGTTTTCATTGACATGCAAAGGCTTATAATTGATCACATGAGACGAATCTGCTATGTACTTCAGTAACATGGAACCATGGAAGACATTATGAACAGTAGATAGAGAAGGTGATAGTGCTAAGCGATATGCTACAAGATCGTTTTGCTCATGAATCTTGAATGGCCTAATGAAACGTGGACTAAGCGTCCCTTTCTTTCCAAACCTCAAGACTCCCTTTGCAGGGGCCACTCACAAGAACACATGTCCTCTGTTGAAAACTCTAGATCTCTCTGTCTTGTATCTGCATAACTCTTTTGCCTACTCTGTGCTGTCAGCATCCTTGCCCTAATCCTTGTTATAGCCCCGTTTGTGATCTGAAGTAATTCAAGCCCTAACAGTTTTCATTTTCTCACTTCGTCCCAACACACTAGTGTCCTACACTTTTTCCCATAAAGTGCTTCGAATGGTGACATCCCTATGGTCGTCTGATAACTGTTGTTATATGCAAACTCCATTAGATGTAGGTGTGAGTCTTAGCTTCCTACAAAGTCCAATACACAAGCCCGCAACATATCTGCTAAGGTTTGGTTTAAATGTTCTGTTTGACCATTTGTCTGTAGGTGGAAGGGAGTGCTAAAATCTAATTGTGTGTCTGCCGCCTTCTGTAAGCTTTGCCAGAAGGTGAAGGTGAATCAGGGATCTCTATCGGAGACAATAGAGACAGGCACCCCAGCAGTCTAACTATCTCTTCCAAGCATAGTTGTGCCCCTCGCTCCATAGAATATGTAGATTTTCCAGGGCGGAAATGTGCTGACTTGGTAAGCCTGTCGATTATCACCCAGATTACTCTATAGCCCTTGGCTGTCCTAGGCAACCCTGTTATAAAATCCATGGAAATGTGCTCCCATTTCCATTTTGGCACGCTCAAGGGTTGCATTAATCTCGCTAGTTTTTGTCTCATCGCCTTCACTTGTTGGCAACTAAACATTTGCTTACAAATTATGCACCATCCTTCTTCATGTTAGGCCACTAGTAGATTTGCTTCAAGTCTTGATATATCTTAGTACTGCCCGGGTGTATGGAAAATGGTGAGTTGTGAGCTTCCATCAATATTTTGTTCTTAAGATTTGAAGGATGAACATACATGCTAGCACAATGGAATAGGATCAATTGCACTCAAATAAGCTCAATCAAATGGATAAAATCATGCTTTTGGAGAGGAAAAACAGAGAATTTGAATACATACCTTCATAGCTCAAAATTCTCCCTCGATCTTCAGCGGATTGAGTCACGAACACCTCCCAAACCACCACTAGAGTCTTCTCAGCTATTCTCCGGCCTTAGAATGGGATGGTGGGATCCTTTAAGTAGTGAATTTGGGAGGAATTTGGTGAATATTGGTTATTGTTCAACACATGAACACCAACAATTTTTGGGAGCTAATTGATGTTTTTTATCAACCTCATTATGCACGAAATCTTCCTCTATTTATAGAGAAGATAATGCACAACTACATCACCAAAATTTGACACTCAAATTGGTGAGGTAGCACTCAATTGGAGGTGACAAAATGAGGAGAAACTTAAATGGGAATCACCCATTTCCATTTTCTCCTTTTTTCCTTTTTTTTTTTCAATTTTCAATTTTTTATTTTAATTTCACAAATTAAAAATAAAAAATCATAAATTAAATTTAAAACTTTTTGTAATTTAATTTTTAATTATTTTAATATCAAATATTAAAATAATATTATTTTGCCACCGATCCCGATTTTTGAAAAACCTATTTTTCCGAATATGAATCCTCATTCATATATACAATATTTAAATCTCATTCAAATGTCATTTTCAATTCCCCTTGATCGTTTAATTCGCAATCAAACGTCGATAGGTTAAATATATCGTATATATTTAACATACTCTCACTATTCCGAATTTGAATATTTCAAATTCATTAACTACATTGTTCTAAGGTTTTACCTGATGTGAGCTAGCCGAGGGACCTAATGGGCCTATAGATCATGAGCTCCAATATTAGCTGATTAAACTCTTTAACCTAGCTAACCAACATTTGTTAACTAACAGGTTACTCCACTAAAGCTCGTAGCTGCACTCTCCTCACTATAGATATATTTTTGTCCATTTGATATAACCATGATTAGTAAGTCGACCCTTCATAGGTTGTTCGTAATCTCAACTAGGTCTATTACTGTTTTACCTCTGAGTTACCTCTTGTTCCTTAAGCACCACTGACCGTCTAATGAACAACTTGGTTTGTGGTCCAACCACCAAATCGAATTCCCTCTCTGGCCAATGAGAGGGTGGGGCCCCTTATTCAAGACGTGGATCAACACTTAAGGGAACAACCTCTCTACTATCCCTCAAGTCAGGTAGGAGTAAATTTCATCTTGCAAGACTATGTCCCCAGCTATCTACCCGATCTTACCCTTGAAATAGGAGGCATATTGAGCAGGCACTATTGGGCCTCTCTCACCCATGCAGATCAAAGGACAATCCCGAATAAACAGAAGTTCATAGTTAGCTCAAGATTAAGATCGAGTTACATAGGTCATTAGTTTGAAATTAGTTAGTGTTTTCAGTAACGGCGTTATAACGAATCAGTGACTATTTCGCAGTCCAGTCTTATGAAACTCACTATATAGAACGCCCCCACTCGCATGTCTCCACATGAACGATTCAAAATCATATCGTTTGTATCATATACAAAGCGAGTCGCATTCCATAGTGTCCCTAGGAGAAGGTACTCAGCCTAATCCTTATACTATAGACTGTTTTGACTATTTACTTGAACCTGATCCCCTTTTATGTCTCCACATAAAATTCAAGTACTCATTATATAGCCATGGGTTCTTAGTTTATTGGATTTATAGAGTTATACTGAATTCAATAACAATTTTACTGAATAACTTCAATACTACTTTATTGATAATAAAATATGTTTACATTCCAATGAGTTTTAGGACATAAAAACCAAATAAGATTAACCTCCTAAGGTATGCATAAGCGACCCTGAAATTGTAGCTCAAAATCTAAAGACATTATGAATTCTTTGGCCCGCCTAGACTGTAACTGCTAAAACCTTTCAACTAAGTATTGGTCCTTTTGTTGCACATCGATGACGCGTTGCCTCAAACTAGATATGATAGTCATCTGAGCCAACTGTGCAGACACTTCGTCAACTATTACTGCTATCTCTGCCTGCTCCAAGTCTCTCTATATCTGGGTGATAGCACTTAAAAAGTGCTATTTTTAGACCTATAATTTAGTAGTTTTATTAGTTAACAGTGTGCTTTGATGCTTTTATTCGTGAAATTTTTGTAGGAATCGAGCATTCTAAGGAAATAGATGAATTCAAGGTTGTTTGAGGCTAAAAATGAGTCAAACAAACCACAAATGAGCCAAATCAAAGAAGAAAATCAAAGGAGAAACCTGATAGCCAGCGTTGAGACGCCCAAACAATGACCTGAAGGCAGGTTCTTCAGCCTTGAGATGCCAAAGAAATAGCGTCTCAACGCTACGCTGAATTTCCAAAACAGAATAGGAAATATCGCGGCAGCATCGAGACGCTATGCTATAGTGTCTCAACGCTGCCTCGATAAATTTTCCCTTTTTTTAAAAAAATATGATTGCATTTTGGTAAATATCAAGTATAGATTCTCAATGCTATGTTATAGCGTCTCAACACTGCGACGATTTCTATAAAATTAACCTTATGCCTAAGCTTTGAGGAGGACATTTTGGGAGAGAAAAATTCTGAGAGATACCTGAAGTTCAATTTAGAAGCTACTGAGCAAGAAGGAGGGATTCCAAGTGATCAAGGGTGAAAACCAAGACCACAACGAGTGGTTTGACGAAGGAGACAATGTTGAATCAATCTAGGAAAATTCTTCTTCCTTTTCTCTACTTTATTTATTGTTATTTAAACTGGTTTAGACACTTTTACAGCCAATGAGTGGCTAAGAGCTTGTAATCTTAGGATGTTGGATGTTTTATGTTAAATTTGATGAATTGATTAATTTCAAGGTTAAATTATAGTTGCTAAATCCTTCTAGTATTTGATGAATTTATTGTTTATTCTAGCATGAGAATGTGGAATGAAATCTCTTTATAATTGATATAGCTTGAAAAAGTATGTCAATAGTAACATATTGAATGCTAGACTTTTGAGACTTATGCGTGAAAGTGAATAATTGATTAAATGTGAGATTAGGCTTTCTTGAGAAAGAAAACCTTGCTCGAATTTCTAAGCCTAGGATTTTAGTATTATAAAAATACCTAAAAGTTTGTAATAAGTTAAATTTGCTACAAAGAACCCAACACCCTAGGATTCTTTATTCAAGAATTTTTCTTCTCTATAAGCGTGCATATTTTAGCTATTTTCACCTTAATTTTTAATCACTAAACTTTACCTAATCTCTAGATAAAATTGGAATAATTAGTTGAAAATTAAGAAAGTTTAATAACCCGATTCCCAGAGGACAATACTCGACCTTAGGGTTGTTTTATACTACAACTTGACTCGTACACTTGCAGTATCACAGTGAGCTATGATCAAGTTTTTGACACCGTTGTCGGGGAATCGACGAATTAACTATCTTATTTTGAAAAGATTTTAGTACAATCTTAATCTAAGGTGTATTCTATTTTGGTCTATTTTTCTTTTATTTTTGTTCACCATAGTTTTTATCAATAATTATTTTGGTGCATGCGCAGAAATCGTGAGGCTAACTTAGTTCCCTCTGATCCTGAAATAGAAAGAACTTTAAGAAGGAATCATAGGAAGAACAGGAGTAAGCCAGTAGTCATGGACGAGCAACAGGCAGAACCTAGGATAATTTGTGACTATTTTCAAGCCATTATTCCCATAGCTCAACTAGGAGTCACACAAACATCAATTGCAGCATGCAACTTTCAACTTAAACCGAGATTGATCCAGATGTCCCGTGAGGGAGAATTCAGAGGCTTGGCCACTGAGGACCCAAATAAGCACATCTGATATTTCCTGAAGATCTGTAGCACTGTAAAAATTAATGGTGTATCTCCTGATGCTATTAGTCTAAGATTGTTTTCATTCTCTTTGCAGGACCGAGCTAAAAATTGGTTGGAAACACTTCCAGCTGACAGCATCACCACC
>JAOANK020709611.1:0-11246 GCA_026257165.2 Telfairia occidentalis | reverse complement strand
AAATGAATAAGAATTCAAATTAAGTCCACAAATAATAATACATGCATGAACACTTGTTTATTGACAAATTTGTTATATGAACTGTAAATTTGGTGTATATATTATATAACTGTTATATTTTATATTTGGTATATTAGCCAAATGTACTAAATATAAAATATATATCAATTGACTGATATACCAAATATAAAGTATATTAGTTAACCAATATACTAAATATAAAGTATATCAATTGACTAATATACCAAAAGTATATCAGATATATTACTGATATACTAACGTGGGTAAAATTGGAAAAATAAAAAATAAAAATCAAATTGTATATTTTCTTTTGCTATATTTGCAAATTTAAAAAAAACATTGCTATATTTACAAAAAAAAAAATTAGAAAAATTGCTATTCATGCAATTGGCCATTTAATTTATAATTAAATTTATAATTTGACAATTTATAGTAAGGAAAAGTATATTTGATAGCTACTTTAATTACTACATTTTCGAATATAGTACATAACATAAGATTTTGTAAATATGACAATATTTTTAAAATCTAATTATAATGATTTTCTTCGTTTCCTTTTTATTCTTGATTCACAAATATCAATGAAAAACACCTATCAGAGATAAACTTATATCACAAATATGAAATAATCTATCTTGAATAGAATTTTATCACTGATAGACTTAAATAAGAATACAAATTTAGTCTATCATTAATAAAACCCCATCGAAGATAAGACTACATCTTAGTCTATTATTAATAGACTTCAATCCTTCATAATCTATCTTTAATAGAATTCTATCACTGATAGACTTAAATAAGAATAAAAATTTAGTCTATCATTAATAAAGTCCCATCAGAGATGAGACTACATCTTAGTCTATTATTAATAGACTTCAATCTCATATAAAATACATCATAAATTAGCTCCAATTCTCGTAAAACATGAAAATTTTCACCAGATGTAAGCATTGAATGTTTGACTAACTAATCTATAATTGAAGTCTATTGCTGACATAAGCATATCAATGATGTATTCTATTTGTTATAAAAGATAGTGACAGAGATGTATCAATTATGTATTCTATTTGGTTATAAAAGTCTATGTGTGAAAGGTGTCTATCACTTATAGAATTGAATCACAACTATGGTGGCATAAAAGTTGTATCTATCACTGATATATGCCTATTAGAGAAAGACAACATCTTAGTTATGATTTATGTTTATCGACAATAGAACAGTATGAATGATGTATGCTATATTTATGATAAAAGACTATATGTGAAAGGTGTCTATCATTGATAAACTTATATCAATCAGAGACAAACTATATCTTGATTGTAATTTAAAATCTATCGATGACGAAAGCGTATCAATGATGTATTATTCTATTTGTGATAGACTATATCTTCATTGTTCCTATAAGTTCTATCAGTGATGTGTGTCCATCGCTGAAAAACTTGAATTGCGGCTAGAATACTTCATAGGCTTATTATTTTAGGGCTTTTTGGATTTTTTTCATCGGCTTGAAAAATATTTTGCTATATTTGTAAATACTTTCTATTTGTGATATGGATGCCATTATTTTGGGCCAGAGTACTATATTTGCAACTATCCCAAATAATAAATTAGATTTGCTATTAATTTATTGAAAATTGGGTCACTTAGACTTTGGCAGCCCAATTGGATTGTTGGACCTACTTTAAGCCTAGATACATATGAATGGGAATCGAGTTTTTAATAACTCTTGCATAAGAGTTATTTAACCTATATTTTAGCCTATTGTTTGTACTGATTTAAGTGTTCAAATCTCCATATTTGTTGATTTATTGTGAAATTTGATTAATATGAAAATTCTTGAGCAATTAGAGAGATAATGGAGATTTGTGGAGTTTTGTATGTAGAATTAGGAAAAAGAAGGATTAATTACAGATAATAGTTATGGAGCAATGCAAGAACATAAGTATGAGCATTCACGCGACAATATTTTTCGAAAAAAATGAAGGATGCTGAAGCATAGTTACAGAATGCTACAGCACGAAGATTCAAAAGCATATACTATCAGTAGGTACCCATCAAAGTCTATCTGCTTTAAAGGAAATCTTTTATAGCTAATCCTTTCCAGAATTGGACAGATATAGATTCTGAGGATAAAAACCCAAACGCTGAAATCCAAAGAGAGGAACAAAGAGGAGAACATAGCCGAGAAGTGAGAAAAAGAGAGCGAAGTGGAAAATAGAAGTGAGATTGAAATCTTTGAGCATAAAAACTCATAAGTTTCAATAGAAGCTTTTGTAGAATTGAATCAAGAAAGAAAGAAGCTGCAAAACTCGAAGAAGAGGGGAACGTGAGACATCAAGGACTCCAAACTCAAAAGGAAGCACACAAGGGAAGAGAGAAAGCAAAACCACACCTAAGGAGGAGTTGCAGCCGTTCAAAGTTTTCGAACGACAACTACGGGTTTGCTGAAAGGCGACCCTCAACAGTCTTCTAGCCCAGAACTTGTTTATTTTGCCTTCGGTAATATTTGTTTATTATTGGAAATTTCTTAGTACATAGAAGTATGTTTCCACGCTAAATCCTTTAGGATTTGGCTAAAGGATGAACCTTTCCATTTTGTTATCAACTAGTTGTTTGCAGTTTACTTTTTAATTGAATTTAATGTTTTTTTGGTTTGAGTTTATTGCATATCTTGTTTTATCTCACTTGATTTTCGATAGGGCATATAGCCTATTCTAAACCTGATGAGGAAGTGAGCAAAGAGTCTTAACTAAACAATGCACTCCGATTATTCTATACATAGCGTAATTTTGTGTAACATCCTAATGGGTGAAAAATAGAGCATTTAAGTTTGGAAAATAAAGGATAGACTATATGAATGAGTTTACTAGGCTACTTTATTTGAAGCTCGACAGAGATAAGTGTAGAGTTACAATCCAAACTTGCATGTATTCGTGAAAAAAGTAAATTGCTATGATGGTTCACAACATAATGGGGAATTGAGAATTCCAATAGCTAAACCTTATCTTTCCTATTCTTCTTACTTCCAATTATACTTTGTCTGTTCTCATTCTAGTTCCTTAATTTTTTAATGGTTTAAAGTTTACATTTTTTTTCTTAGTTAGCCATAACCACAATCAACTTATTCCTTCCAACCCCCTTTCTTCTTATAGCATTGTATTGAAGAAGAATTAACTAGCAAGGTAGCGTCCATGAATCCAAACCATGAGATAAACACTAAGCAATTAATTATGAAAAATTAAAAGTGTTTTGATTTTCATAATTTATGCAAATAAAAAATAATTTTAATTTTCATAATAAGTGAATTAAATAGTCACCATGGTCTTGATCCTATATAGCTAAACCCTTGTAAGTGAATTACGTATTCATAAAACATTTTCTCCAAAACTCTCTCTCTCCTCTAAGTAACCGATATGAAAGGAAGAATTAAATTGAGTTCTTCCTCGATTCTCCCAAGAGTGCCCACACTAGTTCATGGTAGATCGAGGATAGTTGGGAAGATCAATGATGTCCATCTTCTTGCCGTTGTCATATCCTAAAAGGTAGGCTTTTTAATCACACAATTCTTGTGAAATCCCTTTTAGTTAAAAGTAAGCCAATTCAATCTCCAACTTCTAATCAATGCGCGTGCTTCTACTATGCTTGGGGTCAAGATCTGATCCAGTTGTTTCCCACCAATTTTCCACCTCAAAAAAAGCTAAAAGTGCCGATCTAATAGTAAACTTTGAAACATATAATTTACATCTCTTGCATGTCAAATTGAGCAAAACATGTCTTAGGTTGCCTACAGGGTGCCCAAATGTCATTTTCAACCTCAAACTAACCTAGAAAGTGCCTAAGTAACTTTTAAAACAAGTAACTTACTCTCTATCATGTGAAAGTGAGAAAAGTGTTTCTAGGTGATCTGTGAGTTGCCTAAGTGCTATTTTGAACCTAACAAACACCTAGAAAATACCTAAAGAACTTTCAAAAACATGTAAGCCACACCTTTAGCACGTCAAATTGAGCAAAATGTGTCTAAGTGACTTATTGGGGTGCCCAAAGTGCCCCTTTCTATCTCTAATCAACTTAGAAAGTGGCTAAGTTATTATGAAAAGATGTATCCCACCTCTAGCACATTAAAATGAGCAACCTTTTCCTAAGCTATTTGTACGGTGCCTAACTAATATTTTGAAATTAAAAACAAATAGAAAGTGCTCGAGTAACAGTAAAAATGCATAACCTACCCCCTATCACATCAAAGGGAAATAATGTGTCTAGGTGGCCTATGGGGTGCACAAGTGCAATATTCAACCTCAAATCAATCTCGAAAGTTTCTAAACCTTGGAAACACGAAACACACCTCTAGCATGTGATATTGAACAAATTGTTCCTAAGTAACCCATGGGTTGTCGGAGTTCTACTCTGAACCTAAAAACAATCTAGAATATGCACAAGTAACCTTCAAAACACAAAATCAACACCCTTAACATGTCAAGTGAGTAACCATTTATGTGGCTATGGTGTGCCCAAATGCCATTTTTGAATCAACCTAGAAAGTGCCTAAGTAACCTTAAAAACACATAACCCACCCCTCGGTGGTCAAAGTGAGCAAAATGTGTCTAGGTGGCATGTGGGCTGCCAAACTACTATTTTGAACCTCAACACAACCTAAAAAGTGCCTAAGTAACCTTAAAAACACATAAACTATACATAATCCACCCTTTAGCACGTCAGATTAAGCAAAATGTGTTTACCCCTCTAGCACATGAAAATGGGCAACACTTTTCTAACTGATATGTGCGGTGCCCCAATTCTATTTTGATCTCTCCATTCTTTTTCTACAACATTAATTTTGTTCTTTTACAATCACAACATGTATTCCAAAATGGAAATACTTTTGATGACGCACACTTTATTTTCCATACTCATCACTAAGAGGGGTTAACATTCATTTTCTTGATTACATTCCTTCTTGTTACTCCATTTTGTCTCTTATAATGGTGACATTTATGATTAAACACACCTAAGTTCTAGGAGGGTTGTAGCATTCAGGCAACATGCATTCCTTTTCTTCGAACTATTACATATACATATATATATATATATATATATATATATTTGTATATTATCCCATTCTCTTAAGTTAATGTTTGACATAGTGACAAATACGGGTGTCATAAATACTCCTAGTTACTAGGCTTACTTAAGAAGAGGGTTTCTCAAGAGAGAAGAGTGTACTATCAAGGAAAAGAGGAATGTACTCTAATAAAAACTCAGGAAAATTTTTAATAAGACTAAAGGGACACAACATTCCCAAACTTAAAATGTGCATTGTGCCCAATGAGCACAACAAACAAAAGAGAATCCCCAAACTTAGTCTAAATAGGCTAAACATAATTGATTTGACAAACAGTAAGGTATACTGATTGATGCGTGCAAAGGTCCTTGCAAGCGGTTAGCCAAGCAAGCCTCCATGACCAAGACACCAAAGTTAAAAAAGACAAACTTACTAAGAACCTCAGTGGGACTCGATTCTAGGAACTCCTTGGTTATGTGAACGCTTAGATAATCAAAGGCACTAAAACCTGAAGTCAGCTAAACATACCCAAAAGAAGGTTAGGATGATTTACCTTTGAAGATTTAGTCAAGGCTAAGGAGCAAGATAGCTTGTATGCTTTTGCACTATTCACAAACCCATTTACTCAAAGGAAGAAACAATCGACAAGTTTGGTGATCAACCAAGCTTGAATGCTTTACAAGCAACTCCAAGAAACACACAAGAGGGGCTTTAGAGAAGTGTGAGTTCAATTGCGTTATCAAATTGACAAGTTTTTTGCAAAGGAAAGAACTCAAATTTCATTCATCCAAAACTCAAAATTTCGAAATACAAGGGTGCTTGGGTTTTCTAGGGGCCAAGGAAATTCAAAAACTAGAAAATAAAATAAAATCTAACTATTTTTCTAACATAACAAAGCAATAAAATATTATCTAATCAAATAATGAAAAACTCTCAAAACAATTAGGGATAGAATAAATTATTTTCCTAAACTAGAAAATTGTATGACTTATTTGATTTGAAATAATATCCAAGCCAAAACTATTCCAAAAATTACCATAAAACTCAAAAAAGAAAGTTTTTCCATAAATGACTTGGGCAACACATAGGTGGAACAAGAAGGCACCAAACGCGCATGGCAAGGTGGCCTTAGAAGTTTTCTGGCATGTTAAGGAGGCCACATGAGGTGTAGGGGCACGCACACGCATGGACGACTGGAACTGGTTGTAGGCAAGTGCAAGGATGCTAGTGTAGGAAGGCGTAGGGCAGTAGGGAACACTTTTGATGGGAGCGCGTAGGTGGCATTGAGGCTCTCGCATTGTTGTGGCGATTAAAGATATGGTGGCGTGACGTAGACAATTCACTGCAAGTAAGAACAATTATCGTTCGGGTTGGTTGTAGGCAAGCAAAATTAGTGTGGGTGCGGACACATGCAATTTCGAGGTCAGCATAGGCACCGCTGCATGCGATTTTGAGGTTAGCCTAAGCTTGGCTGCAGGCAATTGCGATGTTAGCATGGTTTTGGCTGTAGTTTATTATGAGGTTAGCAGGACAAGGGTGTGCGATGCTATGTGGCAGTAAGGGCATGGGCGCTTACCATGGGGCATGCGCTGGGCATGGGCAGTACTGATGCGCATGGTGGCGCTCAAGCTTGCGGGGGATGTGCAGGCGCCATGGTTGGGCGGACGACATCAAAGCATTGGTCTGCCAACTTGAAATTAGAAAATCACTGGTGCAATTTACTTCTTCTTTCTTCTCCTTGTATGCCTTTGAACGATCTCGTCTGGCCTTTGGAGGCTTATATAGGTTCAAGGATGTTTGGGCTTGTTGTGATTAGGATAGCAAATGAATTGCTTTGATTTGCATGTGGTGTTGAAATAGTGGAAATTGGAAAACATACTTTTGATTTCAGTTTTGTTTAAATCCTTCTTCGAATCCTTTGTTCATGAATAAATTGACTTAGATGTCTTTCAAATGGTCTAAATATTGGCTACGTGAATTTCCAAGTCTAAGTCAATTTCTAGGTTAAGTAGTATTTATGAAAATTTATTGTCTAAAGAGGATTACTCCTCTTTTCTTGATGTGTGAGTAATCCGAGCATTCATGACACTCATGGTTTGCCTTTGCATGAAAGCATTGAAGGAAAGTAAGTAATGCCCTAGGATGGATGTGTTCCTCGTGGTTGGATACCTTTCATCACCAATGTGAGTAAGCCAAAACGAAGGTGATACATCTTGATTAGGCTCCTCTTTTAGCAAAAAGAAAAAGAAAAATGAGAAAAAAGGAAAACAAAATCAAATGAAAAGAAACAGTGAAGTTAGTTTTTCCTTAAGCACCTTGAATTAGAAGAATCTATGTAACAATGCCTTGGTACCAAAATAGGGGTAGCCTAGAAAAAACTCAGTTAAAATCATTTCGACTTATCTAGACTAAAATGGGATACGCTTGCACACACATGAGGGACGATAAGAATTGGCCTTAAAATTTTTCACTAATAGAATATGTTTCAATGTTTCCATTGTTGTGCTCATTACATTTTAGATTGCAATGAGGTTGGAGTCTTAACATGCAAGTTTAGAGGTTCTTTTATGTGTTGAGTTGAATTTTGCTCGGGACTAGTCTGTGATAATCTGCTAATTACACTAACTTGACAAAAAATTCATTACTAATCTTTGATAATCTGCTAATTTTGCTATAGCATTCTATTGGCAGATGAAATTTCTTGTGGCATTGTTGAGCTAAGAGTAAAGTGCATTGATGTGGAAATTTATTAATTGAGCTAACACTAGCACTTGAAAAGCTAGAAAGAGCTCCACGTGGATAAGTTGGCCAAATAAGCTCTTAATGGCTATCGAAATGGATAGGGAGGAGATAGATATAAAAGGAAGAGGATATCCCCCAAATACGGACAATATTCACTATTTAACCTTGAAGACAATGAAAATTTGTTCTTCAAAGAAGATTCGGCTAAAAAATGAAAGGAAAGACCAAGGGTAAAGAAAGAAAGTCTTGGAGGAAAGCTACTTTTGGAAAGAAGACTTTTCTACAACTTTTTTTCTACTTATTTTTGTCTCATTTCCTCATTTATTTTACGACATTTGGATTGTAATTCTTAAATTTTGGAGTTTTGTTTTATTTTTTTTCTTGCTGAACCATGTTTTGGTTAACACTAGTAGTTGTTATTTCTTTGTCTTAAGCATGAACTAAATAGCTTAAGGCAAGGGTTAAGGTAATTTGTGTTCAACTGTTATAAGGGTTGCCTACAGTAGCCCTTGGCTATCATTAATGGTTTCTAAGGCATGAATTTCTTATCTTATTATATTGATTGGCTACCTTTACAATTTGCTTTTTAGTATGAACTTGGGAAAGGAATTACTCAAAGACATTTTAGAAAACCACATTAGCACAGTTCATTTAACTAATTTGAGAGAGAGTTAGAAATAACCTCCTCCTAATGTACACCAATGAACACTTGTGGACTAAAGTTTAGGGGACATCGAAATGAATCCTAGATGTATAGCTTTGGGAAAAGCATCAGAGCTGTTCTATGTTATTTGACAGCATCAGTTTTGTTGTAGCATCATGTAGTAGTGATCACATCAAAATCCCTAAACTGAGCCTGTTTACTCAACTTTGGATAAAGTGTTTTCTTTGACATCCTTTGCATATATTCCTAATTGTTATTTGTTATTTCTGGTCTCTTAAATATTGGTTACTAAAATTTTGCTAAACTAGTGTCTTAAAAATTGGTTTTTGTTAACTCATCCCTGTGGATCGACCTTTCATTACTACAGTTTCTGATGTACACTTGCACTTAAAGTATGATTTAGCTGAGGAGATTGTATAGCTCTGTAAGCTATTTCAATTGAATTCTAACAAGTTTTTGGCACCGTTGCCAGAGATAAGTGGAACAAAATTAATTTCAAAAGCAAGTTTAGGTGAATTTTGTGCTTAAAGTGACTAAGCTGTTGTGAATTACAGTGCAACTTTTGTGTATGAACGACTTCCCTAGTTTAGAGTTCTTGTTGGAACTTGATCCTAAGATTGAAAGAACTTTGAGGAGAATTAGAAGAAAAAGAAAAGAAAAACTAGATCAAGAAGGAAGACCAGAAGCTATGACTAAGTTACCTAATAGACCAGCTGTGGCAGGAAAACCTTTAATTCAACAAGCAGTTGTAGCCGTCAATTAGGCTAACAACCCTGACAACATAGTTTAGATTGTTGATGATAAAGAGAGAGCCATAAGAGATTATGCAACCCCTAGATATAATGAGATGGACCTTGTGATAGTGAGGCCTAAAATCTAAGCACCGCACTTTGAATTGAAACTTGTGATGTTCAAGATGCTTCAGGGCAATTTCATGGTTTGCCTGCTGAAGACCCTCACCAACACCTTAAGTTCTTCTTTGGGGTGTGTGATTCATTTGTGATACTTAGTGTAACAGGAGAGGGATTAAGATTAACCCTATTCTCTTATTCTCTTGCTGGTGATGCTCTAGCATGGTTTGGAACCTTGCTACCAGAATCCATAGCCACTTCGAATGAAATGGCAATGAAGTTTCTGCCGAAATACTTCCCTATAAAGTTATGATGAATCTTTCAGTGAGGCATGAGAAAGGTTTAAGGGAATGCTAAGCAAGTGCCCTCATCATGGCTTACCACACTTATTGCAAATGAGAGTATTTTATCATGGTCTGACCAAGGCTTCCAAATTATTGGTGGATACTTCTACCAATGGAGCAATGCTAACTAAGTCTTATAATGAGGCAGTGGAGATTTTAGACACTATATCCACCAATCACTGTCATTGGTCTAATCCAAGGAGAGAAATTGAAACAGTGGATAAAACTAGAGTGAAACTGGAACTAGATGCTCTCTCTGCTGTAACAGCACAAATTTCTTTCAAGTCTAACATACTGAAAAACCTTAACATGGAGAATGCAACACAGAAGACCACCACGGGGAACCAACTTAATGCAGTATTTTATGGATACTGTGGAGAAAACCACTCGATAGAACACTGTCCTACCAACTGATAGCACACGAAAATGTGTTATCCTTAAGCTTGATTTTAGCTAGTTTTGGTCATTAATTTCGGTGCTTTCACATATTTTTATGTTCATTTGTAGGTACCGAGCATAATTGTATAAAATGATGAATCCAGGGTTGTTCGAGTTGAAAAACAGGCTTAAGAAGACAAAATTTGGCTAAGGAAATAAGAAAGGAGGCCAAAATACAAAAGGACAAGAGGAGGTAGCGTTGAGACGCCATGCACAGGCATTGAGATGTTGAAATCAGCTGAAAAATCGAAGCTAGGATCATCAACGTCGAGACGCTACTCAACGACGTCTCGACGCCATAGAACATCATGTACAAGCACGCGTCCATCGCAGCGATAGCGTTTAGACGAGTGCAAGGGCGTCTAAACGCCCCACATGCATGCCCCCTCCAGCCAGCCACACAAGCAATGTCGCGTGCAACGCCCAGCTCAACGTCAGACGCCCACACGAGTGCGCACATGCACTCGCACCATTCCTGTCCAATTCGAACCAGTGTCTCAATGCTGGTTTCGAGCGTCTCAACGCTGCCATGTTTTGTCACCCTAAGAGATGTTTGCGCTGCACGCCCATTGACCATACAAGACTAGCATCGAGATGCTGTCTTATGGCGTCTCGACGCTACTGGTAGAATGTGTTTTAAAAGAACATTTTTCATTTCGAAAAAGGGAAGGCCATTTGGAGATGCGAGAGCACACTTTGGAGCACGGTGTTTCAGAGGGAGAGAGAGCTTCCCATGGAGTCTCCAGAGTGATCCGAGGCTTGGGATTGCGGGTCTTACATCGGGAACAAGTTTGACATGCGTCTTTGGGAGTTTTCTTCCCCTTTTCTATACTTTGTTTCGTTCTGTATTTTCTTATGGAATTTCTTTTTTTAGTTGTGAATTTGAGTGGCAGAATTACGCCTTGACGTATTGTAACGCTCTATGACGTTTTTAATGCTTTATTCATTTATGGACTTTTTCATATCCCCTGTAATTGTTCATGTAGTTACGTTCTTAATGTTGTTTAATCTTCTGATCAAGGATTAAATTGTTGCATGATTTAAGTTTTAGCTCGAGAGAGTAGGGCCTAGATTAGATCTCGATTGCATGACTGTGGTAGGCTAACGTGATGAGCGGAGGTTCATTT
>JAOANK020709210.1:0-11248 GCA_026257165.2 Telfairia occidentalis | reverse complement strand
TTTTTTGGTTTAAATTAATTTTCTAAACTTTTAAGTTTATTTTATGCCTCTAAATTTTTAAAATGTCGGTTTTAGTCGCTAAATTTTTTTAAAAAAATTATTTTAATTTTTATCTTTATTTTATTTTTAACAAACTAATAACATATCTTTAAATATATATATAAATACGTTAAGACAATTGAAAATGAGTATTGAACAAATAATTATTAAATAAAAAAAAATTATATAGCAACGATTAAAATAATTATATTGAAAGTTCAAAGATCAAAGCATAAATTTTAAAAGTTTAAAGGTCAAAATAAAATAAATCTAAAAAATTAGAGACGAAAATAGAACAATTTTAAGAGTTTATGGAGTAAAATAGGATTGAAACCTGTATTTTTTTTTCTTATATTGGCTTTGTTTGGTCGGTGATAAATGGCAGTACCAAAATAAATAAGAGAATTTAAGGGAATGAATTTCGGATTTTAAAGTAAGGACGTGTTTGTGTTAGTTATTTTGGTACAAGTCTTCATAGTTTTATTTTTAGTTTCATCTTAAATATCTCCACAATGGTATAATATATTTTGAGTGAAACTAAAGCAAAATCATTAGTATTTAGATCTAAAATGGACAATATCATACTATTTTAAAGATTGACGATGTTCCTAACAATTTTGCTAGACAAGCCACGTACATTCACCTTATCTTTGGTATGCTGATAATGACATGCTCACACTTAGCTTCATCGATCGGGGTCCTGTGGACCAAATATTATATGAAAATTTTGCCTAGGTGTAGCCTGTAATAAGTCAAAGCCAATTAATTTAGTTTCGGATCTATATGTTTGAAAACATAGGAAATAATTAAATTTAGCAGCCAATTGTTAATAAAGTAGAGGCCACGTGGCTTTTATGTCACAGAGAACGAGAGCATCGAACCACATCCCCGTTGTTTTATAAAGAAAGAAATCACTTCCTTATGAGTGAAAATAAAGCTAGTGGGAGTAAGGGTGGATAAGAAGTTCTCTTATCTTGATCACGGCAATAGACTTTTTTTAAATAAAAAAAACAAATAATTAATAAAAAAAAAGAAACAAAAAAAAAAAGAGAAAAAAAAAGAAGATATACTCGTGGTGAGATAAAAGGGATTTGTTTGATGAATGAAATCAACGGAAAGCGAGAGATGCACGAGAAATATTAACCTCACTCGTGACAACGCAACTGCACCGAGTAAATGTCCAATCAAATTCTTTGACTGTGACCCATTCGCAAACTAATTCGGGTAATGTTTAGGGTTGCGGGTGACTTTAATATCTCTCGAGGGGTTGTCGTTGTTTGTCCAGATTTCGCAAATCTTGTAACTTGCTCGATTTGATGGCGAAAGTATTCCTTTTTTAATTGGTTATCGCTTACTTATTTGGGCCTGTATATTTTTTAAATAACTTTTCGGATTTTATATTTTCTTAAAATTTTTAAAATAACTCTTAATCTGAAAAAAAAGCAATAAGAGAACGCTGTTCAACTCAACAAATCTATAATCTTCTGTGTCAGTTAAGGGACCTATGTCCTCCCGTTAGAAAAGTAATATTTGGAAACAAATTTAATTTTAACTTCAAAACTTTCGATTTTATTAATTAAATACTAAAATTGAATAAATGGTTAAAAAACAAAAATTAAGACTCGCCCATTAAGTATGTATACGTCTATGTCTATGACGTGTTTTTATTTAAATAAATTAATACAAATATTATATAGGTGTGATTTTTTGTTGTCTATATAGTTCACGGTTTCACTTTTAACTTTAATTTTTCAATTTTATTAAACCGAAATTTTTATTTACATAAAGAGTAAAAAATTAAATCAGAAGTTGAAAGTAAAATTTTATACGGAATTGTTTTTTCTTTTTTTTATTTCAAAATGTTTATCTATATCAATTTTGAGTTTACATATTTAACACGTGCAGTTATTCAACTCAAATTAAATGTTTACTAGCCATAAGAATTGTCATTTCATATTTATAAAATTCACTTCTTTTTCCTGTTATATAGATACATGTTAGGTCTCTCTCAAGAGAAAAAAAAAGTGTTAAGAAAGAAAAAATCATTCTTATGTAATCAAATGGTTAAAAATTATATTCACTTTTAATTTTCACCGATATCATAAATTTCACAATCTAAACGATAAATTAATAATGTAAAAAAAAAATAAAAAATAAAACAATCTGGATTGTAGAACGGCAGAGAGGAAAGGGGGAAATAAATTAGTACGATAGAAGACAATTGTTTTGTCGGTAATTAAATTGGAAGGACGGTCAAGGAGTGCAGTCAAATCAAATCGGAAGCAAACCTTTGAAAGGCAACTGATCGCACAGCAACCAAAAATTTTACGGCAGTAAATCTCAAATCTTATCCAAAACGACTACACGAGGTGGGCATCTACGTTTTTTTTTTTTTTTTTTGGTCTCTTTCCAATAATTTTAATAATTTATCGGTATCTATTTGGGTGCTGAAGAATTTGTGAAATTAGTGTTAAAATCTTAATATATAATTAAATTTATTATAACTTATAGGCTTAAATTTTTAGGTTCATTTTAATATGATAGTAGAATAAAAATTGATGTGTTCGAATTCTATAATATCATTTTATCTTGCATTTAATCTTGATAACACTTGTTGAGTTTTTTCAAATAAAAAATAGAGAGTATATAATATAACATTACGAATATGAAACTATACGAAGATAAAATAATATTAAAGAAGCTCGAACACATTACCATGCTAAATTACCAATGATCCAACAGCTTAAACTAATGGTTATGGTGAATTTAATTTTTGTATAATACTTTAACGAAGCCAAATTTTATTGGAAATGAAAATCAAAATGTTTGATAATGTTACCGTGACAACAGAAATGTTATGAACATGGCTCTGATACCACTTGTTAAAAATGACAACAGCTAAAATATTTATATAAAGGTATAATATTGTTCATTTTAGACATAAACTCTCATAATATTGTTTTTAGAATCACCCCAAAAAGTCTCATACTAACAGAGATAATCGTCCTCGTTTATATAACATAAATCTCCTCTTATCCTAGTAAATGCGGAACATTGTTTGCACTACTAATCGAACCAAAATGGCAGTTGATTAAATTTTGATACTGAAAAGAAAGGAAGAAGGAACAGAGAGAAGAAAACGAAAGAAAGACGAAGGAAAAAAAAACGCAGTGGAATTGTGAAAGGGAATGGGGGCATGGAGTGTCCAAATGAAATATCCCTTTGTGGGATGGGCTGTGGGGACGGAAGTTGGGGCTGTAATCTGAAAATAAAACATGTATTTTTTCCCCCGTTCAAATTAATAGGAACGAGAGAGAGAGATTATAAAGCGCATCTTGTAAACGAGGAAAAAAAATCAACATTTTTCATAAAATTTTCCAATTTATCTCCAATATTGTAAAAATATTCGATTAAATTGCTATTTAAAATTAAATAACCAAGGGATAATATGACGTTTAAAGTATCTTTTATTTCAATTTAAAATTAAAATTTTTTATATTTCAGATATTTACATAAATAGGATTATATACCTATATATTTTAAAATATAGTAGAAAATTTATAATTTATAAAAACAGTATAATCTAAATCAAAGCTAGCTTTTTTTTTTGAGTTCCAAATCAAAGTCAGTCTTAAATATATGTAAATACATTTAGAAAAGTCAAACTTATGTTATATTTTTAGAAGAAAAAAAAATTGAAAGTTAGTAATATTTTAAAAAATACATATTAAATTTATGCTATAAAATGAAATCTTCATATATATTTTAATTCGACAAGATCAAGTGACCTTATTTGGTAGTGTTTTTATTATACCACTAATATTTTAAATTTGTGCAGGATATGAAAAATATATTTAATATTAAAATCTTGTCTTTATATAAATATCTAACAATAAAAACACACAATAATGTTCGAAATCGGAGGATTTCAACCGTTGAGCCAAAGAAGACACCCGACAAGATGGGCAGAATTTATAGTATACAGTAGGCACTAGGCAGGATATGTGTTTCCAGATCCTTGTTTTATAAATAAAATATCATGATTTATAAAGTTTTGTCCTTTATCACTTTAGGATAAAAACTATATAATATTAAGTTTATTAACATGAAAGCAATGATGCAATTCTCGGTGTTCGAGTCCATTAATATAATAAAGTTTCCTCCCTTCCCAAGATTAGGCTGTGAAAAAGTAGATAACAAACTTTACCTAATATTGAGAATTCTCATCATATATAAACTTTATCCATCGGATTGCAGCTATATAAAAAATGTTGTGTTATTCAAGGAAATTTTTTAAAGATACATAAATTGTTGGATTATAAAGTAAAATAGCAACTTTATTGATCTGAATTATTGGAGAGCTCCATTATCAAACTCCAAATGTCCAATATCGATTCAAGACAATTCAAGAGAATATATAACAACTTTTAAAAAAAGTTATACCAAACATACACTAAGTAAAGAAAAAAAACAAACACTCTACCAATCCAAGTATAACTCAATTAGTGAAGACATAAATTCTTGATCAAAATATTGGAAGTTCTAATTCCCATTCTAACATGTTAATTTTAAAGATAAAAAAATAGTCTAAATTTGTTTAGTAATATCAATGAGTGGTCACTACCAATCATCTTCACAAATAAGTTGCTCAAACTGTGCTATGACATGTAACTTCAATTGTATTAGAAATTTCCACCTAGACATGAGTTCCAGCAAATTTTTTTTTTAAAAAAAAGGCGTGAAAAATACAACTTTTTAAGATGAATGGTGAACAGAGAATATACTGAAATTAAGAAGAGAAAATTTTGGTAATTAATTATAGCACCCAAAATGCCAAACAGAGGTTGACACAAAAACATTGAAATTTTTTAATAGTTAAAAGAGTGTACCATGTCCATTTACAAATCAAACTTACAAATGTGGGAATTAGCATACTGGCTTGACACTCAAAAGTTATACGTGAACAATTTCACCTTACATAAGCACTTCAAGAAGTGTTTTTTGTTGTGCTCATAATGGTATCGCTACAAAGAATTCCATTTTCCGACTACACTAAACCAAACCAATTATATAGATAGAATCCAGAATTAACATTTGGATTAACAGTTATTCAATCCACTTCATGCCACTTCTTATATGTTGATGCGTCACTGAAACCGGCTTCATCGAGGATTTACTCGTATCAGTGTGGTGCTCGGCCAAATAAATTCCAACGATCAAGTTATAGTACTTAATTTGGATTGGTCTCAAGTAGAACGTAATTAAGATTGTTTACCTTTCAAATGAGGGCGATCTCTCTTTTATAGACAACTAGCTAGAAACACGTTCGATGCACGTGGAAACGTGTAGTTCTAATTTAAAATAAAAATGATAATATTTTTTATAATTGAGATCGATATGCAACATTGACAAAAAAAGAAATTGATTGGAGAAAATGTTATTGTTGATATTATTCGATTGAATGTAAAAATAAAAAATAAACATAATTATGTAATTACGTTTTAAAATATAATATATATAAATTATCCTCCCTGCACCATTTTAATATAGTATAAATATAGATATAAATATAAATATGTGGTTGGTAGCCTAAATACCACGATTTGGATTGGTCTCAACTAGAACCCAATTAATTATTTGTAGTGTTTAGGTTTTAAATTTGAAGTTCAAAGGCGACCATTAAGCATATTTCAAAAACTAGAAGCCCAGTAGCATTCAAATTTTTGGGACCTTGAACCAGTGTTAAGCAATGGCTGTCTTTAATCTTTAATCCATTAAATGATATTGTCATTGTATTTTTTTGAATAAAAATATTGTTATTGTTTTTATAGAGTTTACATGAATTTTACAAAATTGGTATGATTGAAATGTAAGTCGAACATAATTAAAGAACAAAAAAATCGTCAAATCGAACATAGTTCAATTGATCATATATCATAAAACTAAAAAGTCCTGAGTTCAAACTTTCACCTTCCTATGTTGTTGAACTAAAAAAAAAAAAAAATCACCTTTATGCTATAAAAAAAACGAAAACAAAAAGTTTTGATAGTTTTTAATACTGTATTTACATCTCAAGCTCTTATTATTGTACCTTTTAATTTTAAGAATTTAAATTATATTTAGTTGGGTAGTGACAGTTTTTTAGACAATGAGTGAGTATGGTTCTTAAATATTAAATTGACAAAATTAGAACATATTAAACATAAAATTAAAAATAAATAGACAAATTAGAAAAATTTTAGAGCACACATCGAGTTTATAGATATAACATATTGGTACTAAAAAAAATATAACAAATGAGACAAAATTTCAGTTTAATTTATTTTGAAATATCGATGATAAATTCCATCATGCAAAAAAAAAAAGGGATTATTATTGTTTTTAGATTTTTTATTTTTACAATTGATTTCTAAAACTAAAGAATCGAAAATGAAAATTTATTGGATTTTGTAAGTTTGGTTTTTAAAATAAAAGAAAAAGAAATAGTTGGACGTGATATGTACGCACCGCGTAAAGACCGCGTAGGAGTAAGTGCGTGATATGTACGCTCCGCCATGCTGTCATCCTCGTGATTTCTACGCCCCGCCGGCTGTACCATCGATGATATATAAGAAGCGGCGAGAGCGACAGGGCATCAATTTGAATCGAACAAAGCAAATCCAGTATTTCGATCTCTCTCTCATTCCAACGGCTTGTAGCGATGGCGATGGCGATGGCGATGGCGACGGCGATGACGATGGCGACGGCGATGACGATGGCGACGGCGATTCACTCCCTCTGTTCGTCGGTTTGGTCAGGTAATTCCCTTTCTCTTCCCTTCCCTGCGATGCTCATTTCACCGATCTCATCAGAAAATTAAAGGTCGGTTTTGTTTCGTTTTGTTTTGTTTTTGAGTTGGTTCGGTTTTGAAATACCAAACGACAAACATTTTTGAACCGTAGCCGCTTCCTCCATCTCACAAACGACAAACCCTAGCCACCGCCGCCGCGCCGCTTCGATGTCCCCTCCGCCGCCGCATCGCGTCGATCTTCATCCTCTCCTGAAATCTTACCCTTTAGAGAATCCAAACCCTAATGGCCCACCTCTCGAAACCCACTCTCCTTCCAAAAGCATCGAGACTCGTCTGAAATCTTACCCTTTAGAGAATCCAAACCCTAATCGCTCACCTCTCGAAACCCTACCCGCCGCCCCTCGGATCGCCGTCTCGATGTCCCCTCTGCCGCCGCACCGCTCCGATCTTCTTCCTCTCGTGATTTCAGGTACAATTCTAAATCCCTATCTATGTCTTACAGGTTTTCGACCTATGATTTTTTCGACATCGGAACCGAATAGAGTAAACCCAGATTTTTCCTTCCTCTCTTTCCAAAAGCATCGAGACTCGTCTGAAATGTTACCGTTTCGAGAATCCAAGCCCTAATCGCTCGAAACCCTAAACTCCTTCTGAGTTCATCTCCCCTATCGTTTTTCGCCTCCTTTCTCCTCATGCAACTCCGTTCACTCCCATCATTCTCTCCGATCATTGCCGCTGTCGCACAGAACCATCTGGTTAGAGAATCATCATCAGCTTTTCGAATCTGCTACTTTTCATTTGGGATATTGTGTTTAGATTTAAACGCTGAATAATATCATACTAAAACTGTATACACTATCAATCCCATTTATTATTTTTCTATTATTTTTAATATATAGACTGGGATTCGATATAACTAAGTTGTTGTCAGAGTCCTTGATATCTACATTTTTTTAAAGTGGTTTACTCAATTTGCTTGGTCCATTTGAATAATAATATCATACTAAAACGGTATATTCTTATTAGTCCCATTTATTGGTTTTTTATAGACTGGGAATTGATTCAACTAAGTTGTTGCCAGATTGTGTCCTTAATTTCTACATTTTCGAAAGTAGTTTGCTCAATTCTGTATTATTGCTTGGTTCATTTGAATGAAATTCACATATATATTTCAGTACTTAGATTTTTATCTCTCTTTTATTCATTGAAATTTGAATATGTTCATCTTGTTTGGAAATGGGTCGAGAAGTAGGATGGAATCTGGTCTTTAGAGGAAAATGACAAGGACCTAGCTTCTTCTGAGTTGAATAATATTTATTTATGAAGACGTGGTGCTCTCACCGAACAAGTTGTATGTGTATATATGTTTTATATGTATGTTTTAGTATATCTAATTTATTATTCTTTATTCCTCGTACCTTCTTGAGTTTGTTAATATGTTAATTCAAGCTTCTCTCTGTTTGGCAGGGTGATTGGGATGGCTATGATTTAGTGGGAGTTGATGCCATGGATAAAACAAACTATGAAAGCTGGATTTGCCATTCTTTTCTACCTATATGCAGTTAAGTAAGTTCTTTTTACAATGTAGGTTTATTTTCCCTAGAAGTTCTCAGTTGAGAAAGGGTTTTCTAGAATCTCAAGCGTTAAAACTTTGTTATTATCATCATATTTTTGCATCTATAATTCTATCCACTCTCCATCATTTTATCCTTGTTAACTATACTTTTTCTAAATCGTACCAATGGCAAACTTTTAATCAACATCATTTCCATCATATTGGTGTTTGATTGCCTTTGAAAGAACAAAGTGTTCAGGAAATGGCATTGTTGTTCTTTTTTGCGGCATAGAATAATAAGACAATTTCTTCCTCTAATTTTCGATTGGTTAGTTTGATCTTTCGTCAAGAAATTTGCAATTTCGAATAGGAGGAATTTTTATAGTCGTTTCTCGATATGAATAGTTGGTTAGAAATGGTTGGCTTGAAATATTGGTTGCCTTGTGGTACGAATGGTTGGCTTGAAATATTAGTTGCCTCGGTATAAACAATTGGTACGAAATATTAGTTGCCTTGAAATGATTGGTGGGTTCAAATATTGGTTTCCTTGAAATAAATGGTTGGCTCGAAATATTTTTTGCCTTATGGTACAAATGGTGGGTTTGAAATTATATAAATGGTTGGGTTTTGTAACATTATTTTCCTCGATATAAACGTTTATTGAAGACGGGGAATTAGATGAACTGAGGGAGGGTGTGGCTTAATCCTTGTAAACTATATTTTTTCTAAGTCATTTCAATGCCAAACTTTTAATTGGTAACATTTTCCATCACATTGGTGTTTCATTGCCTTAAGAGAGAACAAAGTGTCAAAAAATGACACTATTGTTATGTTTTAGGCATAGAATAAGACAATTTCTTCCTCTAAATTCGATATGTTAGTTTGATTTTTCATTCAACAATTAGCAGTTTCGAATAGGAAGGATTTTTATATACGTTTCTGGGTACAAACAGTTGGCTTGAAATATTGGTTGGCTTGTGGGACAAATGGTTGGCTTGAAATATTAGTTGCCTCCGTATAAAAAGTTGGCACGAAATTTTGGTTGCCTTGAAATTATCTGTTGGATCCAATATTGGTTTCCTTGAAATAAATAGTTGGCTCGAAAATATTTTTGTCTTATGGTGGAAATTCTGGGCTTGATATATCGATAAGTATAAATGGTTGCATTGATATAAACGAATGGCTTGAAATGTTGGTGGCCTTGAAATAAATGGTTGGCTCGAAATATTGGTTGCTTTATTGTACAAATGGTTCGCTTGAAATATTGGTTGCCTCGGTATAAACAGTTGGCTTGATATAAACAGTTGGCTCGAAATATTGGTTGGCTTGAAATTATCGGTTGGCTCAAAATATTGGTTGCCTAGAAATTAACCGTTGGCTTGAAGTATTGGTTTTTTCGAAATAAACAGTTGGCTCTAAATATTGGTTGCCTAGAAATTAATCGTTGGCTTGAAGTATTAGTTTTCTCGAAATAAATGGTGGCTTGTAATGTTTTTTGCCTGGTTTTACAAATGGTTGGCTCGAAATACCGGTTGCCTTTATATGAATGGTTGATTTGAAACATTGGTTGCTTGGTATGCCAATGGGCTTGCAATGTTTGTTTCTTCAATGCAAATGGTTGGCGTGAAATCTTGGTTTTCTCATATAAAATATTGGCTGCTTCGATATTAATGGTCTCTTCGAAATATTGATTGTCTTGGTATAAACCCATAAATACTTGATATTATGGTTGCCATGATTTTCTCAATATAAACAATCGTTTTGAAAATAATGATCGTCTTCATGTAATGAATCCATTGACACATTGTTTATCCCGATATAATGGGTTCTTTAATATGAGTTTCTTTGATATAGTGATGCCTTAGTATATTGGTTCTCTCGATTGATAAAATTGATTGATAAAATTGTAAGATGGAAGTACATTGATTGGTTAGTAAAGTATACTGGTTGCTTTGATTTTTCATGGCCTTTAAAGAATGGTTTCAAAGAATAGTTTCAAAATATGTTGTTGTGATAATAAAGTTGCCACAATATTTTTTTCTTTGATGCAAACGGTTGCCATTAAATACTGATATACATATATATACGGTGTCTTGATTTCATGGTTTCTTGGATATTAGATTGATAATAGTTACTTTAAAATATTGGGTGTATTGAAATATTGATCTCTCTAATGTAATATTTGCCTTGATATATTAGTTGGTTCGATACAACAATTATTTTGAAATATTGATTTATGTTGATAAAGCAGTTAGTTGTGCAAGTATAAGGATTGTTTCAATGATGACCTCAAAATATTTGTTGTCTTGGAAGTAATTGGTCTCTGAATATAATATGTGAATCCAAAAGATAATGCCAAATGTAAATGACATTTTCAGGCTTTTTGCCGGATTTGGCGACATTAATAGTTCCACTAGTTGGGACACAAATTTGTGCGGCAACAAGGTGAAATTTTATGTAGAATGCTTGCCATGGCGTTTCTAAAACGTCTTGACAATTAGAGTGAAGAGGAATTTACATTATGATGATGGTTTTATATCTGTGGAATGAAAAAGTAGAAAGCTTCTGAAAAAAGTAAGTATATTATATTACCACAGCATACAGGGCAAAACCTATTGCTTTCTTTTTTTAAGTTGGGAATTTTCTCCTTGGCTGGTTTGAAGAGGGTGTACTGTTTGAATGTCATCAACTTAGATTTTTCAAAGCTAGTAGAAGGACTTTGGCAATTGAGGCCAAAAACAAGCCAGAACTTTCTCAACGGTTTCTCAAACGGTTTGTTGGTATATTCTCGACATGATAAATAAGGAACTCTCTCCCTTCCTTTCTTTGTTTTAATTTTCTTTTTCAAAATTTGTTTAGTTTTG
>JAOANK020708917.1:0-11251 GCA_026257165.2 Telfairia occidentalis | reverse complement strand
AGTTCCACCAAAAATAAATATTCAAATTACAAAGGAAAAATGTTTTCATCACTACCTACATTAAAAATAAAATAATTCTACGGGGTGTTACATGTTTAGCCTATGATTCTCATGCAAACTGTGTGTTATTGATTATCTTGTTTTTGTAATTTGCTTATTACTTGATAATTGAAATTGATGTTTTTAATTTTCAGTGTTATATTGATATATGAAAAAATATTGTTTGACTTTTATTATTTGTATGTGATACCTTAATATTTGTGTTTAACTTGTACAATTGGTATTAAATTGTTTGCATTAAATTTGCTATTGCATAAATGTTTTTTTTCTAATCTTTATAAATGTTTTATGAGCTAGATGTCTATTATTCTAATTAAAGCTTATGATATGCTTTGATGATGTTTTTTAAAATTTATTCTGATATTTGATAAATAGTTTTCAAATTATTTTTGCTAGGAGGAGTATGTGAAATTGTTTACTTTTTTTTAATCCCTATTGGTTGTGTTTAATGATATATCTCTTTTGTCTCTCATATTGATATATTCTTTATATTTGACATAATATATCTTGCATAAAAGTATCATATTTTTGCTGGCAATAAATTTGATATTGTGTACAATTTCTTGGATTTTGTTTTATTGATATTTCTTTTCTTGAAATAAATTGATACATGCCTAAATTTATTATTTTTGTATTCTTATCAATTGGCATGTTCATTGAAATTTTGTTGACCTTACATTGTTTAAATTTTTTTGTATCTCATATGTTCCTAATTGGTATCTCTTCAACATTTTGGATAATATCTTTGTGGCATAAATTTGATATTTATTTACTTGATTTAGTAACATGTTTAAATTTCTTTTTCTTATTTTTTTTTTATTCTTATCAATTGGTGTGTGTTGTAAAATTTCTTGTGTGTTAAAGTGCTTAATTATTTTATTTGCGTCTCATGTTTTAATTGGTATCTTTCTTTATCAATTTTTGAGTTTATCTTATTGTGTGAATTTTGATATTTTGAATTGGTTAATTGATATTAAATTCATCTACTCTTAGAATATCTTATATCATGCTCCATTTATTGTGATTATTTGAGTTATTGAAATGTCTTGTAGTTACTTAATCTCTTGGTCGAGTTTAATAATGAAACTCCTTCAAATTTCTTGATAATTTTTCTTTTTAGAGTATGCTTATTTTTAGGGGGAGCAATCGCTCTTAAAAATGAGATTTTTTTTTTGTTGGCTTAATTATGGACTTCATATTATTTCTTGATTATGGATTACTCTTTTGATGTGAGTTACTTGTCTAAATATTTCTCTATCCTTATTTGATCTTTCTTGTCTCATACTTTTAAAGGGAGCTTTTATTCATGTGTTAATTTTCTATATGATTCACATGTTTAGGGGGATCCCCCTAAACATGTGAATCATCTTATGATCTTTGCCGGAGCAATTTTTGTTGAGCTATATTTATTGATTTCTTGATATTATGATCTTGGTCCGGAAATTGAAATTATATGTTTTTATGGATTTATTATGTTCAATTATATGTGTTGATGAGTTATTGAAAATATCATATCTATGGTTCTTATCATTGATCAAATTGATTGACCTTTTTTATTAAGTGAGTTGATATTAGTACTTGCTTGATTGTTGCTCTAATGGAAAGTTGTGCCCTTTAATTATTGTCTTGATTAATATTTTGAGGGGGAGAATACATTTTTAGAATTATTATCTTTTGATGATAACAAAAGGGGGAGAAATTGGATAGAAAAATAATCGTGTTCTTTAATGATTGAATTTAGTGATATTGTTTGTATGCTTTATTGGATTCAAGTGATGTTGTTTGTATGCATTATTGGATTCGAGTGAATATTATTTGTATGCATTCCATCTTGAGAATATTTTTCTTATTCAAGTGATATTTTATGTATAAATTATTGGATTCGAGTGAATATTATTTGTATGCATTCCATCTTGAAAATATTTTTCTTAAGTGGTTTGTCATCATCAAAAAGGAGGAGATTGTTAGCTTCATGAGCTTCAATCATACTATATATTTTGATAATAACAAACTTTTTAAATTTTTTAATGATTTTAGTTTTTTTTTTTTTCTGAAGTGTCCATGGCATAGACCTTGAAAAGACGATTCCAACACATCGCTTAAATCAAACGTCAAATGAAGAAGCTATGACCAAAAGAAATTGAGTAGAAATTCAGAAACAACACATGCCACACGCAAATGCCTCTATTCCAAGATGCGATTTGAGTCCAATTTTCACCTTATCTTTCAATTTTCTTTCTATTTTTTCCATCTAGAAAAGCTAGCCGTAATCTAAGAAAATTGAGTTGAAATTCAAAAACAACACACGCCACACACAAATGCCTCTATTCCAAGACGCGGTTAGAGCCCAATTTTCACTCTTTCTTTCAATTTTCTTTCTATTTTTTCCGTTAAGAAAAGCTAACCGTTATCTTTTCCTTTTTCATCTTTAATCTCAATCATCCATCCTCTTAACCTAGATCTAATGGTCATATTTAATTCAAGCTTCAAAATTCATTTTAGGCTAAAATTCTTTAAATTCTAGCAACCTTTCTTCTCCAAAATACAATCATTCTTGTTGAAATTTTCTCTCCTAAGCCTTCTTTGTTGATTTCTTCAGAGCTTCATTTTATTCTATTTTGTTAGAGAGATTAGACTTTATTTTGAGTGAAAATGATGTATCTACTCTTGTGAGAGTTTGTTTTCTTTTGGGAACTTTATGAATTTAAATTGGATTTTTGTAATAAGGTGAGGAAACACCTTAGGATTGTGAGAATAGTTTGACCCTACACCCATTAGAAAGATCAATAGTGGTTTGATCTTGAACCCGATAAAAAGATCGGTATAGGTTGGATCTTGAACCTGCAAAAGAAGCGATGCGAGGCTTACTCTTGTACGCGTAAAAAAAGTGATCGACCGATTTTGTTCTCACCTATAAAAGAGTTGTTGCAATAAAATACTCAAGGAGTCTTAGAGAGTGGAATAGGAATTTCCAAACCACTATAAAATTCTCGGTGTCAATTCTACTATCTTTACTTTCAAATTTTTGCTGCTAAATTAATTTTGCTAATTGAATTGCATGCTCATAAATTTCGTTTGATTAATCTATTATATATATTTCCTATTTTTAGCGTACAAATTAAATCAATTTGAATTGTACTAATTCTGTAGAAAAAGTTTTAATGTTTTAAGCAACCCTATTCACCCTCCTTTTAGTGTTGCCTTGCGATCGTACACAACTTCCATATAGGAAATCGGTTGGCAGCAAGTTCATTTTAAAGATTTTTCTACTAAGCTCAAGTCTCTCGTTGAATCTCTCAAAAACAACGTTCATTGGTATAAATAGCAATGGTAGTGAGGTTGAATTCCTTGCCCGTTGCTTTGGTTGTACAGTTGACCAGCTAACCTTCCCTTATTTGGGGGGGGGCAATCAGGAGTTCTCTGTCTATTGGGAGCCAATTGTCGACAAAGTTAAGCTTGGATAAATGGAGAGGTCTACCCTTGTCAAAAGGGGTCAGGCTAGATTAAATTTATCCCAAACGATTGTCAATGGTTTTTCCATTTACTATCTCTCTTCTTAAAGCCCTCTAAACATCTGTGAAGAGCATGGAGAAAATTATGAGAGACTTCATTTTGAATGGAAGCACCTCCATCTGGGTAGCCATCTGGTGAAGTGGTCATTTTCTTCTCTCCCTACAAAATATGGGGGTTTGGTTGTGGGATCCTTGGCGCAAAGAAATAGGGCTCTTTTAAACAACTGGTTGAGGCGGTTTGCATCGAAAAAGAATACTTTATGGAGAAAGATTGTAGTGGCTATATATGAGTGTTATCAATATGATTGGTTACCCAAAGAAGTGAAAAGAAAGACGAGGGGGAGACCATGGATGGATATTGATAAATTTATAGCGTCTTTCTTTCGTCTTACTAATTTCTTATAGGGAAGGTCCGCTTTTGGGAAGACTATAAAGCTGATAGTAACTCCTTGTCCTCATCCTTTCTTGAAATTTATGTTCTTTCCTCAAAGAAAAATGTCTCCACTGCATTGTTTCTGAACATGGATAGTCAAGCTTCTTATTTGATAGAGAAATGAGTAGTTGGGTGGCTCTCATTGAAAAGATAGATAATTTTTGTATTGAAGCTAGGGAAGCTCAACTCAAATGGTCCTCAGATCCTAATGGTTCTTTCTCCTCCAAGCCGGCATGTCAATCTCTTTGCGGTGGTAGTCTTATTAAGGTGCCTAATGGGAAATTTCCATATGGAAGTTTCAAGTCCCTAAAAAGGTGAACTTTTTCTGGTTGATAACGTATAGAAGTATTAACACTACTAAGTGGATTCAGAAGAGATTCCCAAATTTGGCCTTTCTTTGTCAATTTGTAGCCTGTTCAACAGGGGAGGGGAATGCATTAACCATCTTCTTCTTCATTGCCCCTTCATTAGTAGAGGTTGGGGCTTCATCTTAAAGGAATTTTGAATCTTGACTTGTTTTTTAAAAAAGATTGATGAACTGGTGGGTGGAACCTTTGCATGGTTTTAGGTTCAAAGGAAAAGCCAAGATCCTTTGGTTACGTGCTGTGACAGCAACTTTTTGGGCTTGTTAGAAGAAAAGGAACATAGGGCTTTTTAAAAACAACTTGAATACCAAAGATTCTTTGCTTCTTGGTGGAGCTCAAATCACAGTTTTTTTTTTGTGTGTGTAATATAGCATTTCCAAGATTATTACAAGGGCCAGTTGCATAGATGGCAAAATAAGGGAAAAAAAAGGAAGCAAAAACAGCAGTCCATTATCGCTTTTGCAAATATAGCAAAATTTAATTGCCCAGCCCAAAGTAAGAACTCGAAAAGATGCACATGTCCTTCATTTTGGTAGTCGATTTACAAATCTAATATACCACATTTACGCATGTGATATACTAAATTCACAGAAAGATATATCAGTGATATACTAAATTTACACATCTGATATACCTTAATAAATGAACGAGCATTTTATGTTATAAATGACGTGTATGTTCCCATTTGAGAAATTTATATAACAGTGGAAATTGCAACAGGCTAAATCTTGATTTTCATTTTATCTGTAGCAGCCCGACTTCTAGATAAAAACCATCTAGGGCTACTACTAGCATGCTCAAAACAAAAGGTTTCCAAGTAACTCAATTCAAAATGGTCTTTATTAAATAAGGAAATAAATGGAATAAGTAAGTCCAAACCTAATAGAACATACTGGGATCTCGATTTTTAAATAAAAAAAATAACGAGATAAAATAAAAAAAAAAAGTGCAAATGAAAGTAAGGTGCAAACTCGATCAACAGTTCGAAAACTAGTACTTAAAACAACAAAAATAACTCAATGTGGAAAACTAAACTTGTATCCATGGCCTATAGCAACTCACTCCCCGTCATCCACCTCGGTAGGTTTTCTCCTTACCTTAAAAAAAAGAAAATGAGTAGGTTGAGCATAAAATATACCCAGTAAGTAACTCCGACCCTCGGGTCGGACATGCGAACACACACAATTATATGACTCATGTGGGACTCTCATAGAGGTATCGAGGCACCTCATATAAGCACACAACAGCATAAAGCAAAAAATGTATCTCATGGAGGTTCTCAATTTAGCTCTAAGCAAATATACATAATCTTATAGAGAAACGTCAAAGCACACAGCAGTACAAAGTGAAGAATACATTTCATGGAGGTCCTCAAACACACGAATAGGCAGAGATGGTATAGCTCTTAATGTATGAACATGCAACAGAAAACCATACTATGCATAGGTCCCACACACTTATCACAAAGATCCGAAGCCTCAAAACATCCAACATGCTATATTCCAATAATACCCCTAGCATCCATAAACCACAATAATCAATGTCAGGGCATATAATATCCTTATACATAGTCATACTCACAACATGCTCAACACACTAATACAACATCATGCTCAAGTTCTTAAACCACATAAGATAAGCATGATTAAAACATACAATGTACAAGTCAACAATTTATCAACCTAGCCCAACGGTTTATTCAGGAGTGAAGTCACTTACCTCAAACCTCAGGAAAAACAACAAGTAAGCTCCAAGGAAAACTGGTATTAGATTCCTTAAGCAACCTAGGTTCAAGATTCCAAAAATATCCTTATTATTTTCTAAATTCCAAATAATCACTAATTAAAAAGGAAAGTTAGGGTTTTCGAGGGACAAACGACAGTAGGAAGACACTGCCTTTTTTAGACCAGTCATAGCTCACGTGCCGCCGCCGCCGCCGTCCGACGAGTGTCACCCACGCGCCACCTCAAATGGAAAATTAGGGATCATTGTTGGAATCTAGTCACCGTCAGGAGTTCAATGCCACTGAAATCACCCCGATCGGAGTTAAGACGAGCAGAAACTCACACGAAGAAGCTCGGGCATATGATACACATGTCGCCGTCTTAGTCCCTTTTTGCCACACGTACCACATTACTGTCAGTTCGATTGCGATTCTAATTCCACCAACTTGTAGATCTCGACCTCGTGGTGCTTCCCAACCCTTCGTTTTTCTAAAAATACCTTCTTAAGGACCAAGAAAAGAGGGAAAACGTGGTTTAATCTGGAAAAACTTGGGGAAACACAAAGTACGAGAACTCTGATGCATTACTTATTTTGGTTGGGATATGAGGACGTGATAAGGAAGTTGTCCTCAAAATTTGAACCCAAATGCATCGAGGAAAGTTTGGGAACATCGAAGAGAAGAAAGAACATATGTTAGTTGTCGCCATCGCGGGTCTCCAATCCCCGATCAGCCTCTACTGCCACCCAATTCAATTGCTGATGAGGGTGATGAGTGTGAGAAGGAATATTTTTCGGGGACGGGAGAGGGGAGGTTGGCATGAAAAAGGAAAGAAAAAAAAGAAAAAAAATTGGGATGGTCTCTTTTTTTTTGGGAATAGAAAAAGGGTTTGGTGGCTAGGGTCCCTAATGATACACTTATAGGGTTCACCTCAACCCTCCAACTCTAGTCCTAAGTCCTTTAATTTACAAGAATACCATTATCTTAGTTTTTTCTAAATTTTATCAAAAACAAATTCCCCCTTAATATACTTAAACATTAGATTATCAATCTCCTCCCTACAACACACATTAATAGCAAAATAGTCCCTACATTAATTCAAACAAAAATATTAATAAGGACCAAATTGTAAAAACAGAACGTTACATTATCAATGAATTTTGATATACTAAAATTGCAAATCTAATATACATTTAACATGAATTAAGATTTTATATTATCATTGACGTATATATCTAAAATCATTTTTTAAAAAATATTTTTGCATAAGCTTAGTACTTTAAATGTTAAGATGTATCATTGATGAATCAATTTATTAGAATTGAAATAGATCAATTGAATTTAGATCAATGAAAAATGAGACTATATATCTTTGATATACACAATCATTCAACTCAAAAAGAAAAAGTAAACTTCATACATAATTGTTGATATACCTAATTATTTATTTATCTAGTTACAAACCATTAACTAGCAAATCTACCATTGATATACCAAGTCATCATTGTCCATTAACTAGTAAATCTATCACTAATATACCATATATAAGGTATATCGTTGATATCAACGTATTACTGATATATTTTATAAAGTATAAGAGTCACCGATATACTTCTGAATTGGTATATCAATGATATTTTTTACATACTTTATATAAGCCATATCATTAATATAACATCATAATAGATATATATCTCCATTATTATGTGATTGATATCATATTAATTGAAGATTGACGAAAAATAAAGCTCAAAATTAAGAAAACAAGGTTGATGTGGTCAACATACGTCCAAAAAGACAACCAAAACCAATGCCAAAAGCCTTGTCTTTGTACAAACATAACAAGATGAATGAAATTTCTCTAAAAAAGACCTAACAATCCAGTTTTGACCTCAAAATTACACCAAGTGAATGAAGTTGAATTTTCTTTACTTTTTCCTTTGTATTAGATATATCACTAATATTATTAATATCATTGATATAACTAATTTGAGATATATAATTGATATATATCGTAAGTATAATAGTGATAAATTTTTATTAAAAATATCTCACTAATATACCTTATATAAAGTATATCATTGATATATCTTATAAGAAGTATATCATTAATATATTTTGTATTAGGTCTATCACTTTTTTTTTTTTTAGGAAAGGTATAACACATTACGTAATAAGAAGTAAATAAATTATACACTTGTATTTAATATATAATTGATATCACCGATATACCTAATATGAAGTATGTAATTGATATATATAGTAAGACTATCAATCATATAATTTCTATAAAATATCGCATTAATATACTTTTATATGAAATATATTACTATTTTTTTTTTCAAAAAGCAATAACATTGATATATCTTATACAAAATACATCACAGGTATATCACTAATGTACTTAAATGAATCATACCATTGATATATATATATATATATATATGTGTGTGTGTGTGTGTGTATATATAGGTAATTTATAAGTGATATACTTTGTATTAGCCATATTATTGATATATCTTATAAGAAGTTTGTTACCGATATACTTTATATTAGGTATATCATTGATGACGAATGATAGCACTCAAAAAGTGTTATTTTAGGACCTAAGTCTTAGTAATTTTGTAGGCTTTCTTTCATGTTTTGATACATTTATTCGTGTATTTTGTAGAAACCGAGCATTAAGAGGCCAAAATATGGATTCGATGTTGTTTGGGCTGAAAAACGAGCTTAAGAAGAACAAATTCAGGTAAGAAATGAAGGAAATATGTCAAAAACAAAATGCAGAATTTTCTGCGGTAGGGTAGGTCGAGACGATACAAAGCGTCTCAACGCTACTTCAAAAATTCTTCTCAATCTTACAATTGTGCGGTGGCATTTTTGTATTATTAAAGCTTAACGTCTCAACGCTACAATATAGTGTCTCAACGCTACAATATAGTGTCTCAACGTTACTTCGAATTGAGGCCTAACTTTATCATACGCCCGCGCCGCCATCAAGTGTGTTATTTAAGGGCAACATCGAGACACTATCCTCTAGTGTCTCGATGCTGCCGCCTGGAATATATAAACTATTTTATTTCTGAAAATAAAAAGGGTGTTCGTTTTGGGGTTGGTTTTAGCCACCGTTTTCAAAGAGAATTTCTTGGTTCAAGGTTAGATTACAGTGGGCATTCATTCTAGAGTTTTCTTTTCTCTCTTTCATATTCTTTAAACTATTTTCATGGGTTGTTTAAAACTGATTTTTATGATGCATTGTAGCTAAACCCTTTAGTTTTGGGGTGTTGGTTAGTTTTTATGGATAATTAATTATTGATATTGACTCATTGATGCTTTTTATTGATTTTTTTTTTCTAAATTTCGGCCCTTAATGATTATGTTCATCTAGCCAATGAATGTATCATTACTTTATTTACTATCTTACTTGTGAGAAAGGGTCATAAAATATAGCATGTTATTTTACTATCTTGTTTGAAAGAAAGAGTAGTGAAATAAGATACTGGGATTTAAATGCATGTTTCTTTATGTGCGAAAGTGATAGGGGCGCGTGTAAGGTCCATGATAGATTATTTTTATGCTACTTTTTATCTTCTTATAGCGAGACATCGTGTAGGGAGTTCTTAGTGAGAGTCGGTGGACATCGAGAGGGAAAAACCAAAGTTCATAAATCTTAAACTTGGAAAATAATTAATCTATTGCATCTCTTGAGTTAATTAAATAATTAATTGCACTGTTTCACAATGCCAACTGAAGAAATAGAATTTCTCGTGGAAGCTCATGAACACCAATTCATTCAATGTTCAATTTGGAAAATCCATGCAAAAAGCAAAAATAGAGAAAAAAAAAAGTTTACCTTTGTAGAATTTCACGTAACTTGTCAGAATCCTTGGTCAACAACAAGCTACCAATGAACACTACCACTCAATGAACTTGCTATACTCAGGATGAGGAAAAAGATTGAGAATGTGGGATCTCTTTTGTAACTTTTGGTGAGGGAAGAGCAACGTGAAAAAATCCAGCAACCTCTGTGTTCACAACATAGAGGCATATATGGAGAAAATTAGAAGAGAGAGTGGGAGGGAAATTGCCTTAATTCCCTCCCACGTAAAGTCCATTAACTTGGGGAGTTAATTTAATTAATATAATTAATTAATTATCTAGTAATCGATTAACTATATATTATGCATATTAATCATATTAAATGCATATCTCTCTCTTTAACCTATGATTTTAATATGAATCTTATTCATATTAAATTTTAACCTATAGTATTTATATGAATCTCATTCATATAAATAAGATTTGAATCTTATTCAAATGTTTAAATTCTCACATATAAATCATATTTATATTTATATTTATATAATGTATCATTATACATTATACTATGTATTAATCTCATTAATATGTTTAATTCCCTCAAACAATTTGAACAATTCAAATTATTCCAAAATCATTATTCCTTGTAAAATCCTTAGCAAGCTAGCAACTGGACCTTATGGACCTACAAATTAGAAGCTTCAATGATACGAGATTAATTAATTAAACTCTTTAATTAATCAACCAACATTAATTAATTGTCGATTACTCCACTAAAGATCGACAGCTGCACTTTTCGCACTGTAAATATTTTTCTGTGTCCATGAATTTAATCAATCAACAATAAGTCGACCCTTCACGAATTGTTCATAACTACAACTGAGTCAAAATTATCGTTTTACCCCTGTAGTTATATCTAACTCCTTAAGTACCACTGATCCCTCTAATGAACAATTAGTTACAGTCCAACTATAACTAGACCCCTCTCTGGCCAGTGAGAGGATGAGGCGTCTCATTGTTCAAGACCCGAAATCAGTCCTTAAGAGAACAATTCATCTACTTACCCTCGAGATAGGAAGGAGTGAATTTCCATCTCATGTAGCTGTGTTCTCAGCTACTTACTCGAGAAAATCCCCAAAATGGTAGTCTTATTAAGTCAGCAAACTCGGTCACTCTCACCCATACAGATCAAAGGATTTCCCTTATAGGCAGGAGTTCACAACTCACTCAGGATTAAGGTCGAGTCACCTATGATCTGTTGAGGTTGGTGCCCTAAATCTCGTGAGTTTCGTAATTTTTGTAATTATTGTAAACAAATTATTTATTTAATAAAATAAGA